>JANRGW010046150.1:0-14520 GCA_024733675.1 Psilopsiagon aymara | reverse complement strand
ATTGGATATGAGGAAGAAATTCTTTAGTGTATGGGTGGTGAGGCACTGGAATGGGTTGCCCAGGGAAGTTGTGAATGTGCCATCCCTGGCGGTGTTCAAGGCTGGGTTGGACATAGCCTTGAGTGGCGTGGTGTACTGTGAGGTATCCTTGCTCATGGCAGGGGGTTTGGAACTAGATGATCTTAGGTCCTTTCCAGCCCTAACTATTCTATGATTCTTTGATTCTATTATTTTAAAATGGAAATCACACTTTCCACTTTCTGATGTAACTGAAGGAAAATGTTTGATGTAAAATTAAAATATTTAAATCTGTTACAGGATGATGTTAGAACTGCGTTCTATAATTGTATCTCAAGAGCCTTTTGAGATTTCGTGTTTTAAAAAGCATCAGTGTTTCAGGTTCAAGCTTCACAGGTTTTGGCAGTGCCAGACTCTGATCTTCAGTACTTCTCCAAAGTAGACTCAGCATGTCTAGCTTCTCTGCTTCTTACAGAATGGGAATTCAGAGCAGAAATTGCAGTTTTCTTTCTGGCTGTTTTTCCTACTGGATCTTATATATCTGTGGCCAGTCAAGGTCTCAGCTATTTTTTTGAGGGCTTTTTTCAGTCTGTCATTTGAGCGGCTGTTTTAAGTAAAAGGTATTAAGGTAATGGAGTTAAATGTCTTTTAATAAATACATTGATATGTTCCTTTCACCACCACTTTCCAAATCTCCAATGCTTTTGGTTTTCAAATTGATGTTAAAAAAGTGGCAGCTGAAATTAATTTACAGATTTATTCCTTTGAAGTTCCTTTGCTGTGATACAAACCAGTTTTTGTACCCTCTACCCCCCCCCCCCATGCCCATCTTTTTAAGGGGGAGGGAGGCTTTGGCTTTTGTTATTTATACCACAAAAAAATTTTAAATCTCACTTCATTTATTTTTGTGCTTTGCTGAAGGTACGGGCTTATTACTGATGATTTGTTTGTTTAGGGTTGTGTATTCTAGAAGCCTCCATTTCAATTCCAGTACTTCTTCAGTTCACTGAAATAGCGTTAAATAAATGTTGTAGCTATGTTCCAGTTATTCTGTTGATTGAGCTTGAAGGTGAGATTTGGTTTAGCACAAAAAGTTTCTATTTTCTTTCCATGACTACTCTTTGCAGTCTGCACTGGATGAAAACATGGAGTGACTAATCCAAGGAGAGTTTATTTCCATGTAAGCATGATGCTTTGAGACAGGTGAATCAATTTCACTTCTGTCTCTTTTCACCCCTTTTGAGTATTTTGGCCTCATTGGAAAGTGAGGTATCTGTGCCATCCTCCTTCTTAAAGCCTTCTCCTAATGTATGATTAAAAAGCAGTTGAGGATATCGAAAGGATTGATGTGAATCCATCTAGAATTACTAGCTACTGTTTCACTGTTGGAGCTTTCTTTTTGGCCACCACATCCTACATAAAAAAGTATGAGTGGCCAATTTCAGAACAGTGTGGTTTCAAAAAAGTAGCCTTAGTATTTGCAGTTTTTAAGTTCTGTAATACCATCTGGGAATGAAATTTGACTTGACTGGAATGTTAAATTTCCTTTACAATTTCCTTTACCTTTTTTTTTTATCCTTTTTTCTTGTGTGAATTAGATTCAAGCAGATATTCCAGTTGTGTCTTTGAATGTAATTGAAGACAATATTTCAGTTATATCAACCACTGCTTTAGTTGATGCTGAGACACAGAGAACAAATGAACCAAAGAGCTACCTTCATCAAGCTGTTGCAAACCTGAAAATCAAGCTTTGGACTGCTGAAGAAGAAAAGTTAAAAATCAAAAAGGTATGAATAGTTTTTTAATAAAAAAATGTTTAGCATTTATATAGAATTTAAATATATATGTAGATGGTAAAGATTCACAGTGTATTTTTTGTAGAAATTTTCCCAATTCCAGAGAAATTGTCCAAATTTAGCCAAAATACTCTCCCCTCCCCCTCTTCCTCCCATATCTGGTGTCTGTTTTAGGCTGAAATTTTCTAAAGTTTCAGGTTCTCCTTTGAAAATTTTTCTGGAGGAGAAGGAAAGAAAAAAAGAAAAGGAAAAAAAAAGGGTACGTTTTTATCATGGAGACAAATGGTTAGAAGGTATAGTGATTCCCCGTGGTTTGGAAGTGTATGGTCACTGAAGTTCATAGTGTCTTTTTGTATCCTTATGAATATAACACAAGACACTTTTTTTTTTTTTTTTTTTTTTCTTTCCTGGGAACTCTGCTAAAGAAATTCTTCATATTCCTTCTGACATTAATATGATAAGAGTACTAGACAGGGCTATGCCTGTAGTGATGTGTCCAAGTTAATCAAATATCACTGAGGCATTGGAAAGTAAGTTTAATCTCTGCTGTTCTTAATATTGCTCCTTGATAGCTGTCAAGGTGTGCTGGGAAATGAAAGTGAGAATGAGTAACAAGCCAATGATGAGGGGGTCTGTAATGGATTGATCTTACTAGGAATTAAGTGTACAGAGGAGATCTAGAAGGGAAGCATGAATGAACTGTGAGAGGACATAGGTTGAGAGCTAGGCTCTGAATTGAACTGTTGCACCATCAGTTTCTGTCTCTGCAGTAGAACCAAAGGCTGAATCTCTTGACCTGTTTTTAACTTTTGTCCAGAAGCAAGGTAACTAAGTAGATGTGCTCTTTCTGTCCCTCTTATGACCCTCTCAGTTGTTACTTTGTTTGAATAGCTGTACAGTGACCTGGCCAGTCATTTGTTTCTATACTGGCTTCCTGCGTGGCTGCAGAAATAGTTGTTCTTGAGCAACTTAAAGGATGCTAACAGCTTATGTATAGTGGGAATCAGTTTGGTAGGAGAACAGCTGCATTGAGAAAAAAAAAAAAATCTTCAGCTATTTGTATAACAAACAATTTTGAAGTTTGTGTTCAGTGTTGTTCTCCTTCCTCTCTCTTGGTTCATGATGGGCAGGCTTCTAGACTGGCTGTCTGCGAGATCTGAGTGGTTTTAAAATTGTTATCATTTGGAGATGTAGGTAGAGATCATTAGGGCTGTCTGTAGTGGGATTTCTGTCATTCTAGTGAACCATTTGCTAACAGTGCATTTAATATACTGTTCTTCAATGAAGAAAGACGGAACAAATTGTTAAAAATACTGAAATAATTAGAATAGAATAGTTCCAGCTGGAAGGGACCTACAGCAGTCATCTGATCCAACTGAGCACTTTAATGCTGACCAAAAGTTAAAGCATGGCATTAAGCATGGCATCCAAATACTTTTTAAACCCTGACAGGCTTGGGGCATTGACCACCTCTTTAGAAGCCTGATCCTGTTTTTGATCACTCTCTCAGTAAAGAAATGCTTCCTAATGTCATTCTGAATCTCCCCTGTCACAGCTTTGAGCCATGTCCATGTGTCCTGGCACTGGATCCGAGGGAGAAGAGACCAGCACCTCTCTCTCCACTTCCCCTCCTCAGGAAGCTGCAGAGAACAATGAGGACAGCCCTCAGTCTCTTTTTCTCCACACTAGACAAACCTGTAACCTTAGCTGCTTCTAACAGAATGTGCATTTGATTTTGTGTACTTTGTACTTCATGGAAACATTGCCTCCATTTAAAACTGGCAGAGTTTTCTTCCACAACCCTTTTTCTCTGTGTATATTTTGATAACAAATACTATAGTCTTGAGAAATGAAATTGGTTGGAAGGATTAATTGATTCTCACAATTCACATGTGTTTGTAACTTCACATTTTATTTTGTATACTTTACAGGAATTAGAACATTTATTGGAAAAACATGGTATTCTAGAAATGGATTTCTTGAAGGAAAAAAAAGAAAATGTAATTTCACATCAAGATCACTACAACATGCTCCAGGTAATTTATTTCTTTTAGTATATTATTTTTTTTTCAGGAGGGTTTTGTATAGAGTATGCTTATGTCTGACAAATACTTGAAGTATCTACACATCTGCTCCAAAGACTTTTCTATTTAAAAAATTTCTGAGGTCTTTAGGTCAGAGGCTGACTTTTGGCATTATCAGGAACATAGGTTTAACAGCCCACTTTTAAGTACATTATTATAACTCAAATCCCTCATCTTATTATGACTTATTTTGTATAACAGATGAAAGAAACTCTGCACAGGAGATGTGTGTTTAACAGTGTGACAGAGCATATTCTAGTGTAGCTATGTTACATATAGCTAAAACTAGGCAGATATTTGTAAAGTATTATCTGAGTCAAATATGGAATAGTTTGTATTGCATAATAAAAACTCTGAAGTATAACAGGTGCTAGACAATGGAATTAAAACTGCTTCCATTACGAGCACTAGATGCTAGACAATGGAATTGAAACTGTTTCCATTGCAAACCCCAATGCTTTTCATTGAATACATGTGTGAAGTCCCACATGCAAGACAAATTTTTCATTGAAGTTTTCTGTCTTCATCCAGTGTTATAGCAGGACAAACTGAGTATTATAGACTAACAGTGTTTCAAAAGTTTCTTGTTGGTAATTCACCTTCACTTAATTTTTTTGCAGCAGTGGATGGTTGGGGTTTTTTCTGTAGCTACTCACTGTTTCCCATTTGTACTTAAGGGTTGCTATGATAATTTGCATTGAATTCCTGCCTGCTGTACTTCCTAGAATTTATGATCATCTAATTCTTTTTCTTATGTGTGTAACATCCTACTCAATGAAAGATGTGTTTGCTTAGCTATGTTATAAAAATAAGTTTTGCTTAAAAAACGTTCTGATTCATGGAATATCGTACTGGTCATCATAAACTCTTGACAATAGATTTAGTGGCTATTTTGCCACTTTCACAATGCTCTTCAAGTGGAAGTATTTAAGTAATGGACATGTTATTGAGGCTTGCAAGGATCAGTCTGCTTGAATCATACCGCTTTGAGTCAGGTACTGCAGTTTTCAGGAATGCAATGAAAGGGTCATAACCATTAACTCACTTTGTAGAAAAGCTCGTGTACTTCCTCTTGCTGTCTTCTGGATATAGCCAGAATCAAGTCAGAGGAGAAAGTGAGTTACCATTCACTTTCTTCCGTAATCTGAGTAATCAGAGAGAAGGTGAGTCTTCTGAGGGCTGACAGTCCAAATTACTTTCATGAAACTTGAGTAATGGATACCTTTTATTGGTACTGTTTTTCTGCAGTTCATAAGACTTTGAAAAAGGAATGTTTAAATAATGTGACTTAATGTGTTGATGCCTGATTTAATGTGTATGGATCAATTCGATTTCTTTTTTTCCTCTTTTTGTATTTAAAGTTGTGTCCTAACTGCTGCCCCCACCTCCGTGTAGTTTCTTGCTTTCAGAATTTAAGTCACTTAATATTTCATAATGTACCCTAAGAGCTTGTATTTTAGATTCAATGTCATAATTATCTCAATATTAAATAAATGGCTGAATAAGTAAATACAAGCTGTAGTTGCTACAAGCTGAACTTCCTATAATGAAAACTCATGCAGAACAGTTGTCATTACAGTTTTGCAATTCCAAGAACAAGAAGCAAGCTAACTAATTTTGTCTTGATGATGACAAAATTCAGTTTTGCAATGATGACAGAAATTCTTCTGGAAGTAATTAGGGATGTTAGTTGTTGAGAAGGGTAAAGCAGCTTTGGAGAGCTGTGGTTCTAAGGACTGAAAGTTCAATAGTGTTCCAAGAAGGGGAAGAGGGCAGCAGTTAAAAGTGAATTGAAGGTACTAATACAGATTAAGGAGTGAGAAGTTAATCATAGGTATCACCCTTCCCCACTATTCCCAATGTGATTTTGTCTAAGGGCTCATACTTCTTGTAAGGGACCTTGTGATACCATGTGACACTGATCTAGACACAGAATGGATGGTGTGCATAGAGCACAGTTGATTATGAGTAAGGGGTAACTCTTCTGGTTTAAGCCTTTTCTAAGGCACCTCTTCCTTCCTAGTTCCCTGCGTCACTGGATTTTTTGCCCCCTCCTTTTCTCTATTTCCCCACTGACCTTTGCTTACCTAGCAGATAAACTGAGCCCTTCTGTGCCTTCTGTCTTTACCTCTTCCTTTCTTATCCAGTGCTGACAACTGGGGAATATAATTTTTCCTGTAATATGGATGCTTCCTAGCATTTGAGAACACATTGGGGTCTCTAACTTCCTCAGCTTCTGTTTTCTTGTGGGTTACAGGAACCATTTCTAGCCAGCACCAGACCTATAGTGTGTGATCCGTCAGGGGTCCATAGCGTGAGAAGTCTCAGTGGCTGAAACCTGAGGACATGAGAGAAATCTGAAATGCACAACTTCCTTGGACAATAGGCCTGCTCATGTTGACAGTAGGGAGGTGTCAAAGTTTGTGTACTTGGAATGAGCCCAGATGATTCTAGAGAGAAAGCTTCCTGTTTTGGAAGACCCCTGTATTGTGTTTTTAATATACATAAGCAATGGCTTTATATAAACATTCATTTTCAAAAGTAATTTCAAGAAGCAGTCTTGCAGTTGGATGTCTAGCAAAACAGGCTCTTGGAAGCACTTGCAGTTAAAGTGACAGGGTGAAATGGTCATGTTTCCTAATACTAGTTAGCAACATGGTGACTAAATTTTGTATCCTGTATTGGTAGATATAACTTTTTCTGGAAGAAATGTTCTAATGTGTTAGTACTTCAGTAAATACAGCATACCCCCATGCAAACAGCTATGTCTTTAGCTTGCTTTGATAAAAAGCCCAATTTTTCTATTGGAGGGGGGAGAACTTGGGGAAAAAAATAATGATAGTGGTGGAATAACATCCAAGAATTTGTCTTTTGCCATTATACCCAACCTTAAATAAAGTACAGCATGAATAATCTTTCTTCAAACTCTAGTTCACCTTTGAAATTAATTTTGTGTCATTTTGGCTGCTAAAGTTATCTCCATTCCAGAGAAGCTGATGAAACAAGGGCTGACAGATTTATTTCTAATTGCAAGTATACCTTGATGTGTTTATTGCTACAAATCTGTGAACTTCGTAAATGAAAGGAATAATTTATGCCTTTCTGAGATGCTTCTTCCCCAACATCTGTAAATAAATTTAAGAAAAAAGTTGCTGTTTTCCTTTAGTGAAACTTTATGCTATGCAAGAATGCTTATAGCAAAAAACCACCACAGCCCTATAGCTGTAGCTTGTTTTATGCTACAATTTCAATTAGTCTTTAAATAATTTCACCTTAAGTTCAGACTGCAGAAGGAGGGTTGAAAGCCTGGACTCAACCATTGGTTGAGACAGATTTTTCTTTTCTTGAGCTGGCTCTGACATGTCTGGATTGTGTAAACAGCAAAAATACGTAGTCTATATGCATGGTTTTCCTAACAGCATCCCTACACACTTGGAGAGCAGCTCTGTGATCCTTCTGGGTCACCTGCTTTGGCTTCCAGCTCCTGTACACTTCTTTATGCCAGTTTAGTGAGGAGCTTTTTGTTCATCCATGCAGGCTTCCTGCTGCATTTGTTTGATTTCCTGCTTGTCACAAAAGACTGTTCTTTAGCTTGGCAGTGTTAATCCTTGAATAGCAATCAACTTTCTTGGATCCTTCTTTCTAGGGATCCCTTGTGGGAATCTTCCAAGCAGACTCCTAAAGAGACTGGAGTCTCTTCATCGAGTCCAGCATTGTGATCCTGCTTTTTGTCCCAGTCCTTCCCCTGTGCTGAGCCCCACCATCTCATGGTCAATGCAGCCGAGGCAGAATGCCACTGATATTCAGATTCCCAGACAGCCTTTTCATGTTTTTAAGTATCAGGTCCAAAAGAGTGCCTTAGGTATTGCTCCTGCATGTGCTAGGGCACTGTTGCCAACATGCCCCAGCAATCTCCTGTTGTATTATTCCTCAGAAAAATACTGGGGTGGATAACATCCCTCATGAGCACCAGGGCCTGTGAATGTGAGGCATCTTCCTGTTCTCTGAAAGTGGCCTCATTTACATCACCTTTCTGTAGACCATCTGGTCTATAGCAGGCAGGTGCAGGAATATCTGCTGTGCTGGTCTGCCTGCTAATCCTGACCTGTAGGGTCATGGTTTAAGCCCAGCCAGCAACCCAGAAACCATGCAGCCATTTGCTCACTCCCCCCCTTCATCCCCCTGCTCCCGAAGGGATGGGGAGGAGAACATTAAAAATGTAACTCCCACGGGTTGAGATAAGAACAGCCCAGTAACTAAGGTATAACACAAACCACTACTGCTACCACCAGTAATAATAATGGTAAGGGAAATAACAAGGGAAGAGAATACAACTGCTCACCACCCACCAACTGATACCCAGCCTGACTGAGCAGTGATCTCACCCTTCTGTGTGACTGCCCCCAGTTTACATAGTGGGCATGATGTGGAATACCTCTTTGGTTAGCTTGAGTCAGATGTCCTGTCTCTGCTTCCTCCCAGCTTCCCCTCCTCCCTGGCAGAGCATGGGACTCAGAAAGTCCTTATTCAGAATAAACATTACTGAGCAGCAACTGAAAACATTGGTGTTATCAGTGCTGTTCCCAGGCTGAAAGTCAAAAGCACAGCACTGTACCAGCTACTAAGAAGGAGAGAAGGAGGAAAAATGACTGCTACTGCTGAACACAGGACAGTATCCACCCCTTATTCCATACCATTCACGTCATGCTCAGATCCTGCATTTTCAATATACCGTCACTCTTATCTCAGATATATATATGCATACACATCCACAGAGAGAGAGAGAGAAAGATCATTCCTTAGTGCATGGACCAATCCCCATGAAGCTGCTGAGTCCATCTGGTCCATGAGGTCGGGCTCCATCTCTTGTAACAGCCTTTCAGAGCAGGAGGGGCTGTGTGCAGTGTTGGATTGTTGTGTGCTGATGATACCGCAGAATTCATCTGGTTTCATCAAAGTTAATCCTTTGTTGGGATGATGGTCGGAGGGAAGTCAGGGCCAGTTGCTGGTGACCTGAAGACATCTAGTTGGTGGGCTATATAAATACTGCATAGCAGGCAACAGCATACAGTTGAGCTCATTGGCTGTTCTCCCCTAAAATCAAATCCCCTTGAGGTGCACATCAGACTTCTCCATCTTCCTGTACTACCCACCAAGTGTATTCGGGTCCCTGAGTAAAAGCAATCCCATGAGTGGGTTTGCCTTTACCTGAAACAGGAATAACCCAGACTGTCTTCCCCAGCAAATTCTTTATGTGCACCACAGGAACTTTGTCCCCCTCTACAGTATGTAAAAGTTCTGACTGGGCTGGACCAGCCCTGTTGGCAGATCCTCTGGTGTTGACCAGCCAGGTGGCTTTTGGTAAATGTATATCCCAGTGTTTGAAATTCCCACCACCCATTGGTCTCAGTGTAGTTTTTAACAGCCCATTGTACTGTTCGATTTTCCCAGGGGTTGGTGCATGGCAGGGGATGTGATATATCCACTCAGTGCCAACCCAATGCCATGCTCTTTGGCCCAAATGTCTATAAGGCTGTTCCAGAAATGAGTTCCATTGTCTGACTCAGTTCTCTCTGGGGTGCTGTGTCACCACAAAATCTTTTTCTCAAGGCCCAGGATAGTGTTCCTGGCTGTGACTTGGGGCACAGAGTATGTTTCCACAGTGGTTGCTTCCACCATGGTAAGCACATGACGCTTGCCTTGGCAGGTTGGTGAGAATGTGATATAATCAGTCTGCCAGGCCTCACACTATTTGTGCCTCAGCCATCATCCTTCCATGCCAAAGAGGCTTTAACCATTTAGCTTGCTTAATTGCAGCACACGTTTCACAGTCATGAATAACCTGGGCAATAGTGTCCATTGTTAAATCCACCCCTCAATCACGAGCCCATCTGTATGTTGCATCTCTGCCCTCATGACCTGAAGTGTCATGGGCCCACCGGGCCAAAAATAATTCACCCTTATGTTGCCAATCTAAGTCAGTCCAAGCCACTTCAACCTTAGCAGCTTTATCCAGTTGTTGGTTGTTCTGGTGTGTCTCAGTGGCCCGATTCTTGGGTACATGAGCATCTACTTGGTGTACCTTCACCACCAGGTTCTGGACCTGGGCAGTGATATCTTGCCACAGTAGAGCTGCACAGATGGGTTTACATCTGTGTTGTCATTTGCTCTGCTTCCATTGCTGCAACCACCCCGCCAGGGCATTTGCCACCATCCAGGAGTCAGTGTAGAGATAAAGTACTGGACAGTTTTCTCACGCAGCAATGTCCAAGGCCAGCTGGATGGCTTTCACCTCAAACTGACTCAATTCATCCTCTCCTTCAGCAGTTTCTGCAACTTGCTGTTGAGGACTCCATACGGCTGCCTTCCATCTCCAATGCTTTCCCACAGTACAGCAGTACCCATCAGTAAACAAGGCATACTGCTTTTCACTTTTTTGACAGTCATTATATGGTGGGGCCTCTTCAGCATGCATCATCTCCTCCTCTGGTGACGTTCCAAAATCTTTACCCTCTGGCCAGTCCAGGATGACTTCTAGAATTCCTGGACGACTGGAATTTCCTGTTCAAGCTTGTTGTGTAACTAGTGCAGCCCACTTACTCCATGTAATGTGATGTATAGAGGAGACCCTGCCCTTGAACATCCAGCCCAGCACGGGCAACCGGGGTGCCAGGAGGAGCTGTGCTTCAGTGCCAATCAATTCCATAGCAGCTCAAGCCCCTTCATAGGCTGCCAGTATCTCTTTTTCAGGCGGGGTACAGGTGGCCTCAGTTCCTCTGTATCCCCGACTCCAGAAGCCAAGGGGTTGACCTCAAGTCTCTCCTGGAGCTTTCTGCCAGAGGCTCCAGGTAGGACCATTCTCCCCGGCTGTGGTATAGAGGATATTTTTCACATCTGGCCTGGACTGGACTGGTCCAAGGGCTACTGCATGAACTGTCTTCTGTGTAATTTGCTCAAAGGCTTGTTGTTGCTTATGGCCCCATTTAAAATCATTTCTATTCTGGATAGAGCTTACCATCAAACTGTAATTCGGGGCGTGTATCCTCCAGAACCCCACAACACCCAAGAAAGCTTGTGTTTCTTTCTTATTAGTTGGTGGAGACATTGCTGTTACCTTGTTGATCACAGCTGTGGGGATCTGGTGAAGTCCATCTTGCCATTTTATTCCCCAAAATTGAATCTCCTGTGCAGGTCCCTTGACCTTACTCTGATTTATGGCAAAACCGTCTTTCAGCAGGATTTGGATTATTTTCCTCCCTTTCTCAGAGACTTCTCCCGCTGTGTCACCCCACACGATAATGTCATCAATGTATTGCAGGTGTTCTCTATCTTGCCCCTGTTCCAGTGCAGTCTGGATCAGCCCATGGCAGATGGTAGGGCTGTGTTTCCATCCCTGGGGCAGTCAGTTCCCAGTGTACTGGACTCCCCTCCAAGTAAAAGCAAACCGTGGCCTACACTATGCTGCCAAAGGAATTGAGAAAAATGCATTGGCAATATCGATTGTGGCATATCACTTGGCTGCTTTTGACTCCAGTTCATACTGAAGTTCTAGCATGTCCGGTACGGCAGCACTCAATGGTGGTGTGACTTCGTTCAAGCCATGGTAGTCTACTGTTAGTCTCCACTCTCCGTTAGACTTTCACGCTGACCATATGAGGCTATTAAAGGGTGAGCGGATCCTACTGATCACTCCTTGTCCCTCCAGTCTACGGATCAGCTTATGGATGGGAACCAGGGAGTCTTGGTTGGTGTGATATTGCCGCCGGTGCACTGCTGTGGTTGCGATTGGCACTTGCTGTTGTTCAACCTTCAGCAATCCCACAACAGAAGGATCCTCTGAGAGACCAAGCAAGGTGGACAGCTGCTCAATTTCCTCTGTCTCCAAAGCAGCAATACCAAAAGCCCATTGGTACCCTTTTGGGTCTTTGAAGTACCGTCTCCCCTGAGGTAATCTATGACAAGGATGCATGGAGCCTTTGGACCAGTCACATTGGGGTGTTTTTGCCATTCCCTCCTAGTCAGGCTGATTTCAGCCTCCTGTACAGTCAACTCTTGGGATCCCCCTGTCACTCCAGAAATATAAATGGGTAAATGGTTTCCACCCCTTGGCAGCTTGATGGCATCAGGGTACACTGTGCACCGGTATCTACCAGAGCCTTATACTTCTGTGGGACTGATGTACCAGGCCATCTGATCCACACAGTCCGGTAAACCTGATTGTCCCCTACCTCCGTCTGGCTGGAGGCGGGGCCTCTCTTTATAGTCATCACATTGGTCACTTATGTCTTGATGACAGGGATAAGTCTTTATCACAGGAGCTGAAGTAAAATCAGCTCTTCCCACACCATCTAGGAACCTGCTCACCAGAGACTGAAGCCACAGCTTTCATGGGATGATCATCCTTGACCTTTTTTTCCTCTTCAATTCATGCAGTCATTCCTCCAGAGCTGAGATAGGTTTTCCGTCCCACTTCCTCATGTCTTCTCTGTGATCCCACAGGTGGCCCTTGGTGTATACCTCCTATATCTTCTCTCTTGAGCAGTAGGACATCTTTTGTTAATAGCTGAGATATGGGTTGGTACACGTGGGGAAGTGGATAGATTGGATAGATCATCTCTTAATTTTTTGAACTCATGAGAAGGTTTTTCCATAGCTAAAATGATGGAAGAGGTGAGATTGTCTTTGAACTCTCGGAGCTGATGGATCATTTCATCCACTGTTGGTGGTGCTATATCATTCCAGCTTGTTGCTGCCAATGAGTGGTCATATGATGACGGTGCATTCTGTGTAAATTTCCGCCATATGGGTCATGTACATTCAACATCATCTGGATCTGTGGGTCCTTTCCTGGCATCCTGCTTGAGATAGATCACTTCTGCAATGGCTGATTCCTTCAGAGACTGGATGCCTTTTTCTAGAGTAGTCCACTTGGCTCAATGACTCATAACATCGTCCTTGTATGGAAACCTTTCTGTCACAGGAGCTGAGGGTCTGTTTCTCTCTTGCAATTGCTTTGTCAATTCCCCCTTCACTAGAAAGTGATCCCAGCTGCTTGGCTTCTCTACCTTCTAGTTTGTGACTTTCGGCCCCATTGTCCCAGTATCAGAGCAACCAGATGATGATGTGCTCCCCTGATTGACGGGTAAAATCTCTTCGCATATTCCATAGCTCAGTTGAGGTCCGAGGTCAAGAAGTCATCTCTTCTTCCTCTGATTCACATACTAATAACTCCTGGTCAGATGCTGTCCCAGGTGGTGAGTACATCATTTCTTCATCTTGCTTCGTCTTTCTTGGCTCCTTTTTGCTTTTCCCCTTGCATACAGGGGCAACCGATACTGGCACGAATTGGTCCTCTGGTTTAGCTGCAGTGCCTATCACTGGGGTCAGAGTGGCTGCAGTATCTGTTGTCAGGGTTTGAGTGGCTGCTGTACTTATCGCTGGGGTTGGTGTGCCTGCTGTGCTTGAAGCTGGAGTAGCTGCTGTATTTGGAGTTAGGGTAGCTGCATTGTTGGTTGCTTTGCCATCAGATCCAGAGACATTTTTTTCCCTTTGAAGGTGCTGGACGACGTTGAACAGGGCTCTGTAAGCATAGGCCTAGCCCCAGCACATTGCCATGATTTGTCCCTCTCTGGCATGACCAGAATGACAACATAACTCATTTAAGTGTTTTACTAAGTTTTCTGGATTTTGCACTTGTTCAGTGGTGAAGTTCCAAAGCAGTGGTGGGGCCCAGTGGCCTAGGTACTCACCCATACTATCCCACACACCCTGCCACTCATGACTGTCCAGCCTCAGGGAAAATCTCTTGGTCCTCCTATATTGTTGTCTCACTCTAGACAAGGCCCAAATCCGACTCTGCTTAACTTTCGAGATCAGACGAAATGGTCGTGGGTAAAACACACTGTATGCGTGCCAACATGGTGATCCCCATCACAATCAGCAGGCAGGTCTCAAGGGTACTCAAAGGCCATTCAGAACCGTCAGAACTCTCAAATGATGTGGTAAACAGTCTTGTGCAGGAGATGGGAAGGTAAGGGAATGTCTCCTTCACAGGTTGACCACCTGAGGAGCGGAAATGAGATGTGTAATTGCTAAGCACTTCTATTCTATACCTCCCAAAGTATAGAGGTGGTGACCACAATGGGAACGCAAGCGAGATCAGCTTCATGATCAATTATTCTATTGTATTACAAGTCATTACCATAAAGTACAATGAAACAAGAACCTTAGCCCAAGGCCCCCAGGCAATAAACACTAAGACAGCTAATACTGGCTGTAAGTCAGGTATGACATGCTGAAACTCCGAGATCAAGAGCAACAACTTTGGGAGCCAATAAATCAGCATTGTGACAAGTGACTATTAATCCAAAACAATGAATGCTTATCACAAAAGTTGATTAGGCACACTCTGGTCAGATCTGTTGTTATCTCAACCCTTCATGCCCCCCGTTGGGCACCAAAAAAAAAGAACTGTCATGGTTTTAAGCCTGGCTGGCAACCCAGGAACCATGCAGCCACTCGTTTTCTCCCTGCCTTCATCCCCCAGCTTCTGGAGGGATGGGGAGGAGAATCGAAAGAATGTAACTCCCACGGGTTGAGATAAGAACAGTCCAGTAACTAAG
>JANRGW010046147.1:0-15144 GCA_024733675.1 Psilopsiagon aymara | reverse complement strand
GGAAGTTTAGATTGGATATGAGGAAGAAATTCTTTAGTGTAAGGGTGGTGAGGCACTGGAATGGGTTGCTCAGGGAATTTGTGAACGCTCCATCCCTGGCAGTGTTCAAGGCAGGGTTGGACATAGCCTTGGGAGGCATGGTGTAGTGTGAGGTGCCCCTGCCCATGGCACGGGGGTTGGAACTAGATGATCTTAAGGTCCTTTCCAACCCTAACTATTCTATGATTCTATGATTCTATGATCTGCAATTATTATATTATTCATAACTTTTCTGAATAGCTTTATGAGATGCATCTGGCCAATATCATGCACTTTCTATAGATGGGAAATGACATCTAGAAGGATAAGCAGTCTGCTTGCAATTGTACCAAGCTTCAGCTAAAGGCTGTCCCAATCCCCAGTTTGACTACAAGACTTGGCTGTCTTCCAGTGAGGTTGATAAATGATCATATGCTACTTAAGTAACAATCAACAGTATTTGAGCTGTTTTCCTGAGCATTTAAGCTTAATTGCAAGTAAATTTTTTCTGAAATGTTAAAATTCAGCTTATGCGTTGCAAGCTGGGTTGGATATTATTTAGTACCACAGGTGATGAGACTTGATTTTTAATACATCTAAACTAAGAAGTAATCATTGCTCTATAGAGTTGTTTCTGGATATCAAAAAGTACATTTCCAGGACAGATCTGCAGGGATACCAGGGCCTGAAAATTATCTTGTGTTTAGTCCTGTGAGTGCTGTCAACTTCTTTTTCATTGATGTATACAAAATTCATGAGTAAACTGTATATATATATATGTATATATATCTCAACAATATGTGGGAGAGGTGGTTGGGTGTATATTCTATCCCAAACTGGAATTTTGATTATAAATGTTTGTTTCGTTATTGTTTAATCAACTGGCATCGTACTGCAACAGCTCGTACTACATAAGCCACACATCAGTGAAAGATCACTGATTTCCGGCTTAATTCTTTTAAAAACAGACATAAACTTCTATGATCTTGTCTTCCTCTTTGTTTCATTGAAAGTAGGAAGAGTTCTGCCCCATGAGTGAGGAGCACAGTATTGGTCTTTCAGGCCAGTGGGTATGGCCTTACAGTGAGTTTGTCACACTTACGGGGTAACCCTGCCAGCACACTTTAACTGGAGACCTCACAAGCAGCGGGAACCATTTACTTGCCTTTAGGAAGCTGAAGTAGAAAAAGTGTTTTATTTATAGGGAATAACCTGTCTCCAGCGACACTCTCTACCCGCACGGAGACAAAACCGGGAGGCGCCTGCCCCAGACCCGGCGCGGCCTCAGCCCGACCTCAGAGCCACGGGAGGCGGGGCCGGATTGCGCGGAGGAACGGAAAGCTCCGGCCCGGGTTTCCCTGTGTCCCGGTGCCATCCGGGGGAAAGAGTTTAAGCGGCAGCAACCCGAGCGCGATGAGGAAGGTGGAGGTGTGGTAGTTGTTTCTGTAGGTTGCTTCCTTTTTCGCTCCGGTTCTCCTTTGCCGCCTTTCTCCTCTGCCCGCGGCAGGGCTGCTGGGCTGGTTACGGCCCCAGCATGGCGCTGCCTGCCGGCAGTGCAGTGCATCGGGGCAGAGCCCTTGGGCACGGCCGGATGCGGAGCCGTGCCAGCGCCGGGCAGTCGGCGGGTAGGGGTGTTGCTGCGGGCTGGAGGAGCCTCGGCGGAGGGGACGCAGGCCGGGCCGGTGCGGCCCCAGCGGGGAGCCCGCTTTCCGAGCGTGGCCGTGTGCCTGTTGGCGGTAGGCCGGCTGCAAGAGCTGCCTCACCAGTTGCTTTTAAGTTTCTAACTGGATTTGAGTGTATTGTGCTGGGGGGTGGTGTCTGTCCCGGGGGTCTCGGGGTCCCTTCGGCAGAACTTGGGTTCGTTCTCATATCGGCCCTGCCAGGCTGTCATGTATCTCTTGTTTTTGTTTCAGAAAATGCTTTGAAAAGTACAGGGAACGTGTAAGAATGAGAGGAGTTAGCTTTGAGGAGTCGTAGCGTGAGGTCTTGATGTCTGTGTAACTTGCAGGCGAAGGCTACCTTTCTTGTGTGATTGGTTGCCCCATCGCGGGAAACTTTTCCCTAGGGGAAAATGGTGAGGTAATCTAGACTGCGATGTGCTTGCCTCTGCGCTTAGGTTCCTACCTCCTCTATTGCAAGCTATGCATTTTGTATATCAGCAGATAGATTTTCACAGTCAGATTTGTAGTTAATGTTGCAAGAGGCGCGTTATGTTTCTTCACACATTCGTTGTTATAATTAATTTTCTTTTAACTGTAAAGCTCTGTTTAGATTATCTCAAGGATCTGAGGGTATACTCAAGGATTCTTCAGCGCCAAATTTGGAAATCCATTGAGTTTTCAACTCTTAAATGTCTTGTTTTGAATTATATTAATGAGTCATGGGAAAGAAAGGCAGAATATTTATCTTGTATAGGGTCAGTTCTGTAGGTGTGGGAATTTGAGAGGTGTTTGTACAACTGTTTTTAGAGACCTCCAGTGTTGGTGGTAGAGCAATCTCCCCATAGAACTTGTATGCTTATTAAGAAAAACTTTGAAACTGTAAGGACAGTAATGTACTTGAATCCTTCCTGCTATAATTTGAAGCCATTTCTAGTCACATCTATAAGAGGCATGGGGGACAACTTTCTCTAAAGCTGGCTCTTATGTTTGGTTTTGTTTGGGGCTTTTTTTTTTTTTTTTTTACTCAGGTCTCTTCCTGGTTAAAGAATGTTTAATTCCCAGTTACTTTAAACTTTTCATGTATGTTATGCGTTTTAATCTCTGATGATTCTTGATCCTCTCTTCTGAATTAATTTTAATTACTTCATATGCTTGTCTCAATTTGAAGGACAGTATTCAAATCTTGGGTAGAGTACTCCAGCTGAATTCTACACAGTAGTGAGTAGTATGGGAGATTTATACACCATCAGAACTTTACTTCTGTTTACGCATTCTGGTACGGGTGGCGAGCTGGTAGCATACTCAGCTTCTGTCTAGCTTAGACTTCAAGGGCTTTTATGCACATCTGTAACCTAGTACGTTGTTCCCTTCCAATTGATTATTCTTGCCTAAATTGAAGATCTTGTATTTTTTCTTATTAAAGTGCACTTCCTTTTTTTTTTTTTTAACCCTCTCTCCAATTAGTAAAGACTAGATTAGAATTCAGAATTTTCTTTCGTTGTGTTTTCATTTTGTTGCAGCTTGCTGCCATCTGTAATATTAGTAAACATAACATTAAATAACACTAGATTTAGGAGGGTTCTCTATAGTCCTTCAATGGGCTGTATTCTTGATTCTGTTTTTCTGCATCACCTCACAGCCAAGATGAAAAGTAGTGCCAATTTAAAATTAGATTGGACCTATGCCACAAACTAAATCCTTTTCACAAAGGGAAGTACATTTTCTGACTTCAGTTAGGACAAGCTTGTGTACTTCCAGGGCTGGCAGGAGACAATATTCCAAGATGGTCTTTTGCTCTTTGATGGTTAGCAGCAGCATGTTTATTCCTTAGACGTGCAAGGCACAGAGCACCCTGAAATAGATGTGCAGAAGTCTGTCTTGAGTAAATAGGATTTGAAAATATATTTGGGCTACAGTGTAATGCCCATCTTAGCTCCTTCCTCCTTCACTTGCATCCACTAAGCTTACCTCATCTGAGCCTTCCATCTTTCAGAGGGCATGAAGACTGCAGCAAGCTTTACTCTGCCTTTGGGACCTTGTGCTACAGAGCATTTTCCTCATTCACCAGATAGAACCTTTAAAAGATTCATAAGCTAAATACAAAATCCCTTGTGTAATATGCCACAGCTGTCTCTTACTTCGGACTTCTTTTTCTTTGCATGTCACTATACTGTTTGAGCGTTTTCCTGATGTGTAAATTAGATCTGTATGACAGTATGTTAACTAAAATTCATCAGTCTTTACAGTTCTTTCTCAGGAGGTTTTCCTTTCCTGCTAATGGAGGTTGCCTTGAGCAGTACAGAAACTTTCAGCATAGCAGAGAAGCTTTTCTCAGCCTACCTGTCTGTATTTTCACAGTGGCACAAACTAGAAAGCACTTGGTGTCACACACTCTCTAAACTTTAAGTTTTCACATGATGTGACAGCTGGGAGGAAAAGGGGGTCTCCTAAAAGCATTGTATTTTCTTGCATCTTCGAAAGAAGACTGAAACTGAGTGGCTGTTAAAATTCAACAGGAAACAAGAATAGGAAAGGGAAAGTTGACTTTCTCAACTGCTTCAGCATTGATAAATGCTATCCTGAGCTACTTCAGTGAGATTAGGTGATGACTGCATCCAAAGCATACATCCAAATGTTATTTAATAAGGCCCACAATTACATAGGAACATGTTCCTTGTTTTAACACCTGTTAGAAGTGAAATGATCCTACCAGATGACCAGGTTTCTCTCTGTTAAGCTTAAAGGAAGTATTGGTTCACCAGGTATTTTAAGTCTTGTGCATGTGTCTTGAATCTTGTTGTAAGTGCAATAGGCTTTTATTCTTTGCAGTGACTTTAAATGGACTTTCCAGATACTTCTCGATTTTTAAAACCCAGGGACATTAACTCTTTTGTGAAGAGACAGGGCTCTTGGAGACCCTGAATAAATGTTTTTTGGTTTTTGGGTTTTTTTTATTTTATTTTGTTCTGCTGGTATGTGGAAAGAATATATAACTTGAGTTGTAGTATCAAAATACCACAAATGTGGTTAGTAGAAATGTCTTGTGCATCTTAAAGTTATTAAAAATCCCAACTCTTATGTTGTTGCTTTAAAGATTGCTCCCCCTTTTTTTTGTTTGTTGTTTGTTTTTGGTTTATTGTGTTTTGTTGTTTTTTTTTCTTAAGAGGATATATGCAATGCTGTAGAGCTATTTTTATTCTGTTGTTCGTACTACTGGAATACTTAATCTGGTTTAGATACTACAGTTTAGGAAGGATGTGACCAATTTAAGTAAGTCCAGAGATGCTTAAAAAGACCAATCTGTTATTTATTTTTTTTTTTACTTGACCTAAACCCAATACTTTTAGAAAAAAAGTGTTTTTCTAATTTCGAAAAAAAAACAAACCCCACATGAGAGAAAGGAGATTTTAAATACACAAAGTTGGTGGCAGAGAACACTTGCTATTTATTTTCCAGGTTCACAGGGGAAAAGACAATGACAATAACTTTGTAGTGAAGAGAGGCTCAGCTGAGTGCAAGGTGAAGCTTCATGAGAGGGTGGCACATTGAAGCAGGAATCCTGCTGAGATTGAGGAATCTGCTTCAGCAAAAGTTAAGACTGCTTTGGAAGCTGTCTAGACATGAGTTGGCCTCACAGTAGAAGACTTGGACTAAATGGTTGCTGTTCCTATAAATATTTTAATAATATTTCATGAAGTATGGTACTTGCAAAGTCATTCTTTTAAGTTTGTAAATCATTATGTCTTAGCTGAGAAAAAGTAACTTGCATAAGTGTGTTCTGTCTGTTGAAAATTCATTTAAAATTAAAACTACTTCATGATTTTGGTTTAGACTAAGACAATTACAATAAATGACTGTAAAAACCTTTACATTCTTTGGTTTGGTATGGGGGATTTTTTTTGTTTTTGTTTTTTGTTTGTTTGTTTTTTTAAGAATGCTTTATTTGTAAATAACCTGAAATATCGTAATGTAGCTGAACTGTATATTATTTGGAAGTATAGCTCAAACTTTACTTAAACTTGTTTGTTTCTTCTGGAAAATAGCGTAATTTTTTCATATCATGTAATATAATGAGTGATTGCTCTGTTACAAGGAAATTTTAAGCAAAGTTAAATCAGGAGTCTCCTATCTGGATGCTTTTGGTCTCTCATAGAAAATGAGACAAATTTAGGCAATTATGTATGAATGTGGGCTAAAATAATGTTCTTTTTCTTATTTTAGGGACCTGTGGGATTTAAGAATATTTCATAAGAAAATTTGCTGCTTCTACAGCCTTCCATCTTAGTGTGCAGTTGATGATTTCACTTGAAATACTGAAGAACAGTAAGCACAGTGTAGTTGCTTTTTAAAAATGTTAAAAGTTCAGCAGTGTGTTACAGCTGATGGGATACCCAAGAAAAAGCCATATATATGTGACATTTGCTATAAGCAGTTTGAAACTCCATCAAAATTAGCTAGGCATTATCTAATACATACTGGTCAAAAGCCATTTGAATGTCATGTATGTCATAAAACGTTTAGGCAGCTAGTCCATCTGGAGAGGCATCAGTTAACCCATACTCTGCCCTTTAAGTGTATTGTTTGTTACAGAAACTTCAGAAACTTAATCACTTTCTCAAAGCATCAGCAGCATCATAACAAAAAGTACCAGAACAATACCAAGCAAGCAGAAACCTTTGTAAATTCTGAGAAAGACATGGTCACTTGTGGCATATTTCGATGTTCTGTGTGCCGGAAATCTTTTACAACTGAAGAGAGCTGGATGCTGCATCAGTGTCTGAAGGCAGATTTTCTGCATGGTGCCAGAAGGAGAAAGGAAAGTCATGCTTGTGAATCATGTAACAAGACATTTCCGTCAAGATCTAAGCTAGAAAGACACTTCCTGATTCACACTGGCCAGAAACCCTTTAAGTGTTCTTCATGTGGCAAATCTTTCAGACAGTCAACACACTTGAAAATCCATCAGCTCACACACACAGAAGAAAGGCCTTTTCAATGCAGTTTTTGTCAGAAAGGGTTTAAAATACAGAGTAAACTCATGAAGCACAGTCAGCTTCATGTCAGAAATAGGATTTTTCCCAATATTACATACAAAGCAAAGACTCTTAAATGTCCCAGAACATGTAATCTTTTGGAAGGGAAGATGGGTAATTTTGAGAATGTTGACACCTGCGAGTCACAGAATGACCTGCATGATGCTCAGTCAATCTATACTGTACCCTTTCAGTGCCCTGCATGCGAACAGTGTTTTGAAACAGAACAGGTCCTAAATTTGCACAGATGTTATCTGAGAGATGGCAGAAGTTCAAATAATAGTATAACGGCATGCAGTTTCTCAGTCAGCATGAAAAATAAGATCCTGAAGATGCTGAAGTGTACTGGAGGAAAGGCAACAGATTTTTTTCTGTCGGTTAGAAAAAAATCAAAATCAGGTCACTTTAAAAGTCATGACCTGGTTGCAGCTAGAGGTCAGGGCTCTGATCAGCGTGCTTCCACTAAACCTTTCAAGGGTTGCCATCTTAAGCTTGACATACACAAGGCACTTGGTAATCGGATGAAAAGAATGTTTGCTGTGCCGTTACCTTGGCAAGAGCACCCGCAACCTCACGACTTTGGAATTAATTTAAAAGGTATCCTTACTGGTAAAAGCATGTTAAACATCAATGATTCACTGGATAATAAAAAGGATGTTTTTTATGGTTCATCAGATGATGATGTCTTTGATAATCCAGAAGTACTTCAGTGTGCTTTTTCAGCTTCTGCTAAAAATATACATAACAGACACAAAGTGTGTAAATGTGACAGATGTGAAAAAATCTTCCCGTCTTCATCCAAACTTCAAAGACATTATCTTATACACACGGGACAGAAGCCCTTTGGCTGTAATGTTTGTGGGAAGACATTTAGACAGTCAGCTCACTTAAAAAGACATCAGCTCACCCATACTGAAAAGAAACCTCATAAAAGCCCCATTTGCCAGGTAGAATTTGAGAACCTGAACAAACTTTTCAATCATCAGGGAGATCACATTGAATTTAAGTCTTCTCAGCCTGTGGGTTATTCGGATTATCCTCAAACACCTTCACAGGCATCCGGCTTTCAAGAACTTGAGGTGATTCAATCAAACCAAGCAGCTGAAATCAAAATTGAAATTGAGTCAGGGGACTTTGTTCTTGACACCAGTAGTAGAAACGTACAGCCGTATTTGTGTAGTAAATCATTGGAAATGGAGCAAAGTGGTTATGGCTATTTGCACGATTTTTCTGAAGGTACTGAAAGAAGTAAAGTTGCTAACAAACTGTATCAATGCAGTATCTGTTTTAAAACTTTTAAATCGCCTTCGAAGCTTGAGAGACATTACCTAATGCATGCTGGACAGAAGCCATTTGAATGTTTTGTTTGTGGTAAAAATTTCAGGCAGGCCCCACATTTGAAAAGACATCACCTTATTCATGCTAAAGAGAGTTTAAAGCTGAGTTCCACTGAGCAGCAGCCAGGAAACATACTGGCTCTATCAAAACTGGATAATGTCCTGTGAAACGGTATGTTAAATTTTTGGGTTACATAATTATTAAAAGGCATACATTGGACTGAACAATTGACTGAAAGTGATTCTTTTTTGTTATGGAGATGACCTGTTGAAGAATTGATGTACTGTGTTCAGAGCTGTCTACTTGATATAATTTGTGATAAACGTGAGGAGATGTTTAAAGCAAAAAAAAAAAAAAATGCAGAGTGGCTTTTTATTGCATTTCTTTTCTGAAGTTAATGTATAAATATGCATTCTTACCGTGTTAATAATGTTGCAGTGATCTGCAGTCCTCCAGAAGTCAGGTATTTTAAAAGTTAAACCTTTATATATGTATAGTATTTTATGACATTATGTTGTCACGTGATAACTGTCAGAAAAATAAAGATAAAAAGGTAATGTCCAGAATGCAGAAAAAATGGTCATTTTATTTTTTTCTGGCTCCCTGTATGTTGCAAGCAAAGGACACTTGATGTGTATATTTCTTACTAAAATAAAATAAAAAAATCCCATGGTTATATTTAGATAAAAGATGCAAAGAAGAATTTGGTAGAAAAGAAGGAAGAAGTGTAATGAGAAAAAATGTAGATGTGGCATTATAGATCTGTTAATAGGAAAAAATTTAAGTGCTTTGTAATGTGCTTGGAGATCTATGCATAAGGAATTAGATCTTTCCCCTTCTTAAAATGTAAGTAGGCAGTGCTAAAATAGCAGGGTTTATAATCAATTAATTCATTCTACCATTTCATTACCTCCTGTTCTTTGCATATTCCTTGCCTTTTCTAGCTTTGGTTTTTTGTTGGTTTTTTTTTTTTGCCAGTTCATACAATAGTGATCTATTTTTTTTCTGGAAAAAAAAGGGGACAAGAAAGTATCATTAACATTACAAACGGGCTTACCATCTGTTCCAGTTTCCTAGCATACATATTGCACCAGTAAAAGAAATGTTCTCTAAGATGTGATAATAATTCAGATGAGCAGTTTTGTCAGGAAGTCATGTTCTTGTTACATTAAATATAGGAGACTGAAACTTACTTTTAGTTCAAATTAGGTAATTCTGCTTTTGTATTAATAGAATCTGAGTTATACTTTCTGGTAAGTAGAGAGCTTTGCCTGCTGTGCCTGTGGGGCTGGCAAAAAGTGAAAGTGCAGTGGAGATTTATTCATTATGAACAAGAATGAAGTCTTTTTTTTTTTTTTTCACTGAAAAACTACCTTTTAGGATATTCTACTTTGTTATTCAACTTGAAACCTAAAGTTTTTAATCCTGTTTCTAAATTAACATCTGTAAGATACATGGCATTCTTTTCATTATTTAAATAGATGCGTATTTATTAAAGTAAAATGGTTGGTTTTGGTTCGGTTTTAATTTTTGAACTCCTTTATGTAGATTTAGCTGTTGCATGAGCTTTGTAGTATTTGGTATAAATGAAATGACGGGAGTTTTTATTTTCATACCTGTTATTTCTTCCTATTTTCAGAGAGAATAAAATCAGGAAGGGTACTCAGAAACAGTCTGCAGTTACTATGATTTTTGTATGACAGAAGATTTCAGTATGTTAATAATGACTATACTTATATATTAAGATTTTTTTTTCTCCCTGTGTGAATTGTTTCATATTGAAAGAATATAAAATGTTTTGAAAGTGTATTGTAGAGCTTTTAAAATACTTGTAATAAACTTCTATTTATATTGTACTTTAATTGTATACTTTATATGCAAGTCAGTTTTGAAACTACGTAATATTTAATTTCCAGGGAAGTTTAAGATTACATGTTAAAATAACTAACTTTGCTTGTTAGAACAATAGGATCTCTTTTGTTATCAAGTAGAAATATGTTCAAAGATAGTAAGATCTTTCTTAAGGAGTCACAGTAATTTTAAAAAAATGCTGTTTGAGAGTAATGTTCAGAGAACACTAAACTTAGTATGTTTTGAAAATACTCAATTTGAGTAAAATGAGGGAAAAGCAATATACAGAAAGCCCCTTTTCAGGGATGAATAGACATGTATGTGAGGTGCTACTGTCTGATTAATTTGGAAGCCAATGTAATTCTTGGGCTCCATGGAATTTCAGAAGGGCAGTAAGGGCCACTGTGTTTATCTGACTCTCTGTCCCTATATGAGAAGTTCTGTGTTGGTATAAATTCATTGTTTTGAGAGGGTTATAGCATAAACTAGCTAGGAAGAGGTAAAGCAGTTTCTCAGAGGAGAAAAAGACCTAAGGTTGAAATCCTATCTCTTTTAAACTTAACAGTAAAATTCTCCAAGTACCTTTCAGAATTTGAGCTAGAATGGTTTTTTCAGTGTTAACAGTAACACTTTGTGTTGTTCATGAATATGTTAGTCATTTTTCATAATGCTTCAAGGCAAGTTCAAGCCATTGCTCTTTGAAGTATCTTTGGTGGCAGAGCAGTTGCCTGTGGTTTTGTTAGAATGAGCTGATGTTGAATAGCAACAATCTCATAGTACTGAAGTAGTGGACTTTTTTTTTTTTTTAAAGACTATGTGCAGAACCAATGCATATTGTAAACAGGAAAACAGTGGGTTCTCATGTGTTAATACTGAGCTCTCCCCAAGGAGAAACTCTCAAGTTATTTGAGTTCAGCTTCAATGTAGTTCTTTGTGAATAAACAAAAGGTCAAATATTTTAAAACAAACAGAAAAAAGGTAAAAGTACTTTTTTTGTTTAAGACAATAAAATACTAAATTCACTAGAACTGCAGTACTAACTGATCACATCATTCATTTTGTATCTAGGAAATGTGGCAATGGATAACTTTAAAATATTTATGATTTGATTGCTGTGCTTTCCTTGCAATGTCTGCAGAAAATGAAAAAATGCAAAATATATATGTAAGTATTCCTATGTATGCCTAGGGGAAAATTCAGAAAGGAAGAAAAGCCATCATGAACCACAGCAAATCTGTTTAATCGCTTTTGTACCAGCTTCTCACAGAGTGTTTGTTTTTTCACTTGTCTGTGATCTGCTCTCACTATTATACCCAGAGCCAACAAGAAAACTTAGTGAAGCAAATGGGAGACAAGCACAAAAAAAAAAAAAAAAAAAAATGTAATTGAAGTTAAAGAGACGTTAGGCTTCAAATTTAGGTGCTGGACTTAATGTTTAGTTTTCCTGGCTATTTTCTGGTATAAATGTAAAACTCTGAAAGTCATAATCTTGCAACAGTAGCTCTCTTGAGTAACACTTAGATAAGTACAGTTCGATGACTCTTAAATCAATGAAGCCTATGGGTTCAGTCTTTCTAATGGCCCCTTGTAATAATGTTGAAAATGCCTAGATCTCCTAAATAACTAAAGGGGTCATGGTTCATATTCCTAGCACAAGGTTTTGTGGATTTTTTAAGTGCAAGTTTTACCTTAATAGCCTTTTTTATGGTCTGATGGCTATAGTTGAGATGTGTGTGAGAGGCAGTTATCATAAGGAAAATTGAAGTTACCGAAGTGATTTCTCTATGCTCTCACATACCTTATTTTCTCCAGGTTGAGCAAATTAATTGTACTTCTTCATATAATGACTAGTTCTGTCAAGTAGTTTTTAAACAGCATCTTTCTTAGCGTGTGTTAAAAAAGTGAATCTTCAAAGTCCATGCGAGTGAAGAAGTTGGCCTTATGCCAAAAAAATCACTCATAAATAGAATTGATCCTTTCCTTGCTCAAAAACTGCTGTTCTAACATGAAAGTGTCGTTTTGTTTGTTCTGAGTTACTTCAAGTCTTTAAATGCTGTTTTACTTGTGTACTCTGGCCATTCTAGTTCCTATCTGCCTCTAGGATATGCTAATGTGTGGCTTGATTCTGCTATACACCTGACACAGTTTGGATATGCCACTGAAATTTTTCCTCTTCACTGGAATCCTTTCAGTGCCCCTGGTCCAAATCTGTATGGGCCTGTGAAACCCCATGTGTGACTTGTGGAGGCTCATGAAGCTGGTTTTTGCACATATGCTGCCACAGCATGCAAAATGTTGCCTGATGATGTGGGCGCATGAGATGGGAGTAGCTGACTGGCTATGATGTACACTGTGGCTGGTCATTCTCCATTGAAAGTGGTCTGGGTGTGTAGGATAGCAATAGCATATGGAAATGGTGGCTATCCAGCTTTGCCTATGAATGCTTCTCCAGATTTGGCACTGGAATGTACTTTGCTCACATAGTAAGGCAGGGGAATACAGAGAATTATGTGGCCACAACTGTGTAATAAAGTATCAATGGTGTTTCCTGTTTGTAGTGCTAATGCATTGCACTCAGTTTCTGTTGGCGTCAAGGAAAGTGCTATCTTTCTGCTATGCAAATTTGTATTATTTTATTAGTGCATTTTTTTTATAAAAGTAGAAGTTTTAATGCTTAGTATGTGCTTGCAAAAGTAGCCTGCTTAGTTATGGGAACTCGGATGATCTCCCCAATTTTGACTTTTATTTTAAGAGGTTCCTGAGCAGAGAGATTCCTGTTAGTAACGGTAGTCATACTAAATAAGTAGAAATCTACTAAGCCAGCTAGACTCTTCAAGTGTATCAGTCATTTTGAGGATAATTTTTAAGATCAAAATATTACGATTTTTTTGTAACTCTGGGAGCAACCTTGGATTAGTATCTTGGCAATCTTGTTTGCCGTAGTGCACTTTTTCTTGTATTTTATACTCTTGGTCTGTATAGTAGCAGTTACCTGAGTAGTGAGAATGGCTTTGTAAAAATTCCCTCAGGCACTGAATAGTGTGTGTGAAGCTGTGCAATTAGCAGAGGAAAAATGTGAATTTGCCAATAAGCTAAACCAATTTGTCATGTAATAGTTTATATCACAATATAAGGTGATTTTTGGTTGTGGGTTTTTGGTTTTTTTTTTTTTTTCAGTAAAATATTATAAGTTAATAAATTATTTTTCAGTATTGCATCAATGTGAGTTTTGGTCTTCTCAATAGCTATTCTGTTTTATTGTCATTTTATCCTCTCTTAAAATCCTGGCGTGCTAAACAGAAATGACTAGCAAAAGCCTATAAAATACGGAGAAGGGCACAGATGAAAGCTTTAGGAGACTGGAGCTGGCTCTCAGCATCTTAGAACTGTTCTCTCCTGATTTAAGTTTTATGCTGCGTATTAGATATGCTTCAGTTTTGTCTGCAATCTGTATTTTTTTCTATATTGTGAGAAAGGATGTGATTGAGAATCTGCCTCACAATGATGCTGGAAATAGATTCAGCTTCCCACATTTCTCCAGTGCTAGCAGAAAGGAAGTTACTTGCCTTAGAATCTCATTTCATTGATGACCTCCTATTCCTCCATCAAACAGATTTCTCTCAAATTATTTTTTTGTTCCATAGAAATTTTACCACATAACAGCCTCTTGTGGGATTTTGAGCAAATATTTCTAGAGCTTTACTGGCCGTTAGTTTCTTGTCTTCATACCACTGTTCTGCTCCAGTTGGTAGGAGCCTAACTAGATGTCTCTTAAGAGAATTAGAATAGCCTAGAGCCTTCTCTAACTTGAGCTGTTATCCAAATGTGAGCCCAGCTACAAAAAGCTAAGAATGACAAACTCTCTTACTTCCCCACCTCCTTCACTAGAGGCACTGCTTGCTATTCTGGGATGTAAAAGCAGCTGGGTTGCTGAATTAACCATATTTTCTTCTAGTCATGAGCTCAGAATTTCTATTGAAGTTACTGTGAGTTTTGCACAAAAATCAAGGGCAGTACATTGGCCAGAACGTGTGCTAAATAAATATTTATACACAAATCAGAACGCTACTGATGGCTTCTTTACACTTTAAAATTCTAAATATTTTAAGAAGCATCTGTTACTAAACTGAGGCATCATATTTGCTGAGTGGAAGTACACATACTGAGTGAGTACCCATATTTAATGAGATGAATACAGTGACAAAGTTTTGGACTAGAAGAATGCATATAAAGAAAATAGTAAAAGCAATGGGACGTGACTGAATTAAAGCTATAATGAACAGGCTGAATGTTTAGTTTATGTGAATATTAACCGCTATGAAGGATAAGCTTTGTAGCTTATCCTTCAAGCAAAGCTTTCCCACCAGAGTTTACATAGGTCCAAGATAATATCCATACTGACTCTGCATCTCAGTGCAGAGTTTACTTATGTCTGAGAAGCTGAAAGATAAAAGACTCAAAGGATAAGCGTGTGTGTGTGTGTGTGTGAAAGAGAAACAGTAAAAAGTGAAACCTATATTAGAAGTATGTAGCTGCTGAATCTAGTTTGTGGCCATGTCTCACTGAAGACCCTGAAACAATTATGATCAATTAATATTAGAAATACTTACAGATGAATTGTTTGGAGTTTTCATTGCTTGAAATTAATAATTTCTGTGACTCTGGGTAGAACCTAAAATAATCTAAAAGGTAGACAGGACAGAACATAGAATCAACAGTATGTGATTATCACTAGATGTTTCCTGACCCACTGTGTTCCAGGGAGTGTCATTGAGATAAAAGCCCAAAGGTGGACAGAACGCAGAATCAACAGCACCTGATTATCACTAGATGCTTCCTGACCCACTGCATTCCAGAGAGTGTCATTGAGATAAAAGCCATGTCCAACTTATTGATGATCTTGGCTTGTAAAGTTTAAAAAGAAGAGGAGAAAAGCATATTTTTTCTAGCTACAAGAATACAGAAGGGCAGGCATCCAAAACAAAAAGAGCTAATTAAGCAAGAAAGCAGCATTGAATATAAATTGACCAGAACTGTATGTAGCCTAGAAATGAATAACAGCCTTGAAAACTGCATTTACTGAAACGTGTGACTTATTAAATAATACATGTCTTCATGAATGAATTAACAGATTTTTTGAAGAGAAGAAATACTTGATTTTCTTGATGTCGTGGTTTAAACTGTAAATCAGCCACGCAGTTTGTTAACCCACCTCCCCCTCGTAAAAGAGCTGCCGCAGTTTA
>JANRGW010046145.1:0-18455 GCA_024733675.1 Psilopsiagon aymara | reverse complement strand
GGGGTGGGTGCGGGGAAAGGGGGGCAGAGCCCTGCAAAGGGTTGGGTTAAAGCACCCTCAGCCCCTGCCCCCATGGGCCCAGACCCTTCCCGGGGAGCAGAGTGCCCCACACCCCTGCGTCCAACCCGGCCTTGGACCCCGCCAGGATGGGGATGCGGCTCAAGCACTCCCTGATGGCTCCTGGGGGGCTTCTCGGAACCAACAGCCCCGAGCCCTCCTCAGCCGCGCACGCGCGTTGCTTCCACCTCCCCCCTGCGCTCCGCGGTTGCACTTCCGGCGGGAGGCGCCATCCCCATCCGGGGTCAGGGCCCTGCTCCCTTCCTGTTATTGCCGTGCGGGGGGCGGCTCTCGGCGCTGGGTGGTGGCTGTCGCTGCTGTTTCCGCTCGCGGGTACGGTCGCTCTCTTGGGGGTGCAGTGGTGGCTGTAGTGTGGCTCCGGTGTTGTAAGCGCTGTGGAGTGCTGCCCGGCCCAGCCCTGCCCGTTGGGGCGGTGGCTGCGGTCCTGCTCGGAGGCGGGGAAGCCGTGCCTGTGAGGTGAGTGAGGCGAGGGTCGGGGCCGCTTGGCTCTTCCGCAGCACGGCGGTGCTCTCTGGGGCGTCCCGGGCGGCGGACGGGGCTGCCCAGCAACCTGGCTGGGTGGCGGCGGAGGGGAGTGCCGCTCGTCCTCGGCAGTTGTAGAGGCAAACACGGCCCTCGGGTATCTGGGGTGGGTGGTGGGGCTTTCCTCGGGTGGAGCTCCTCCGCCACATCTCGGTTTATGGGTCTCAAGAGTCATAACTTCGGAGAGGAAAAGCCAGTGGCTTGTCGCTCTCGAGTGCGGCTCCCTCCGCTCCTGAAATGTAGCTATTTTCTGTAAGTATGTTTCAACAGACCTTGTGATGAAGTGTATTTGGGGTCACAGTTCGGGTAGTTAGTGGCACTGGGAGGGGAAGCTCTTCATGTGTGCGTTTCCAGCTGCAGCCGACTTACTGTAGTACTGCCCCATCTCTGCTACCTGTAAAAACGCCTTATTTAATACTATGCAGAGATCTGTCTTTACTGAAATTAAATATGAAGCTGCTATTTCTTACTAGTCCTTGTGTTTTTTCTAGTAGACTGAATGCTTACGAAGCTTTGACCAAGCTAATATGAACTGCATGTTTGTTTTTCTTTAGGGGTTTTGTTTCTGGTTTTGGTATTCCTGAAGTTAAGGTATTAGACCTATTGCTTCTGCTGTTGTTACTTACATGTTAATGTATGGTTTTTTTCTTTCGAATTTTTACTGACTTTAAGAACATGGTTGAACGGAAGTTATATATAAACAGTGTTTGTTCAGAGCAAGCACAAGGAAAGTATATGCTTAAAAATGGACAGTATGGACTATAAATCTTTGCTTAAGTTAATTTTGCAGTCATGAGCAGTCTGCAGCAAACTTGCAAAGGAGTGGAAAACTGGAGTCTGAATCTGGATTTTGTAGTACTTAATAGAGGAAACCTGGACTCTCTTCTGTCAGTTACGTGTACTTTTACATATCCCTCCTTTGGATAAAATTAGAACTTTCCCATCATAATTTGAATCATTCCTTGATTTATTCCACATCACAATTAACTTATAGAGCCATTCTCATACTTCTTGCTTCAGTTGCTTCCGTGTTGCAATTCTGTAATGCAGTGTAATAATCAAAGTCCAGCTCTTGTTGTACGTAAGTATTGTTACTTAGTAATATTTCAGTACTTGGGATGATGGACTTTAATGGTTTGTCTGCTGTGGGAAACTGGATAAGCTGTCCTGAAGTAAATCTCCATGTGAACCTGAAGTTTCACAGTAAGTGGCTTTATTCTCAAAAAATTACATTGGCAAACTTTTCCTTAGTGTTTAGTTATTTGGAAGCATATTTTGGCCAATGTCATCATGTGGGCAAGCAAGGCATTAGCCAAGCTCATAGTGCTTACAGAGGAATTCATGAAACCACACATTTCCTTATGTGATCTATGAAGTATTCTGCTTTTTCATTAAGACAATAGAGTGATTTCAGAGCTTCAGTCAAAATTTGATTGAAGCAGATACCCCGCATTTCATGAGTGTTAACTTGATGCCCTTCTTAGTAATCTGGAGACAGTTTTGTGTTGTTTTCCAAAGCATGCTAAGCCTAACTGAAGTCCGTACCTTCAGTTGTTCAGCTGCTTCGGATTTTAATTATGTTAGGCCAGATTTGTTTTGCTGCTTGTTGCAGCTTAGTTGCGTGAATAATGACACTGTTGTGTGTTTTGTTTTTTTCTGGATTATTCTTTGAGAAAGGTGGCGTCGCTGGGCTGTTTACAAAGCAATCATGCTTTATTGGAAGTCATAAAGTAGTTCAATACTTAGTTAACTGTTTCTCTGACCATCAGGTCATTCCTGCTTTCTGGAAGCAAATGAAGGATACTTCTTATTGGCTAAATCACTTTTTAAAAGCTGCTTCAGAATAGGAATTTCAACAACAAGCAGAGGGTTCACACTCTGTCATCATGATGTCTCACAAGACCAAGTATATCATAAGAGGTTTCCAGTTACTGGAAGAAAAATCACACCTTTAAAAGATGTTATTGCATGAAGAATGACTTTGTGCTCACAGTAGCTCCTCAGATTCAAATGCGAATTGTGCTTATTAATGGCTTGGTCATATGTAATACAACTTTGAGAAGGCTTGATTATCATCATAGTTTTAACTCTGCAGGAAATTCAAGTTACCTGTGAATGGATGGACAGGAAGCCTAAGGCTGATATTTGGTCTGCAAAACAATATTTTCTTAAAAATTTTGTACACAGCAGGTCAATACATTATGTATTCTCCAGGACTTACGGTACAGATTCTCTGGGAAGCAGGAAAACGCGGGTATCTGAACACCTTGCACGTATTAGTCACTTCCAAATAAAAAATGGTTGCTGTTGCTTTTCTTGCCTGTTTTTGGGGAAAGGAAATCTGAGGGATGATATGTTAATTCCACATCATGCAAGAAATACTAGCTCTTGTAGATGGTTATCGTACGTGGGTTTGCTTTGCCTTGTCGAGTACATTAATGAAGACAAACAAGGACTGCAGTTAATAGGAAACTTAAAAAATGTATTTGAGCTAGAGGAGGCTAAGGAGATTTTTAACATTGATACTAATGAGCAAACTGATTCTTATGATTTATAATTAGAGTGGGAATAATACTGCAAAACTTGGCTTTCCAGTTATAGAATACCATCATAAAGTTTTGTCTTATTACTATTTTGTGATTACTGAGCAGTGTGTGGGATTTGATAAGTCTCCCAGTCAAAGAAAAATGAGCTCTGTGTGTGATTGGGTTGAAGGGGCAGCATTAGAGAAAGAAGAGTTTGTACTTCTGCTAACTGAAGAAATCGACAAGAGTGTAAGCTAAGGTAGAGTTTGTTGGTTTGTTTTGTTTGGGGTTTTTGAGCTTTTTATGCATTGCATTGCATTCCTTGCTTGTGGAAGCTTTGTCTCATCCTTTTAAACAGCCAGACATCAGCTGCTCCAAGTGATGATGTCTGTCTGAAATTGTAGCTATGTCGAGAAGAGGCCAAAAAAATATTTATGCTAAAAATGGATGGAAAATTTCATTTACTGTATAAGTCGAATATGTTAAATGAAAGAAAAATACTCTGAAGTTTAACTTTTCTTTCCCTGCAGCACTGCTATAGTATTAATTTAAAAAAAAAAAAAAGAACACAAAAAAATTAAATAACAAAAAACCACCAGACAAACAAAACAAGAAATCCCCTGCACACCAAAGTGGCAAACCAATGAAAAAACCCAAAGTGTGCCCCCCCAAACAAACAAACAAAAGAATTGAGTACAAACCCAAGCCCAACTGAGGGATAGAGAGGATTAAATTGCTTTAAAAAAAGCTAAATTAAAAAAAAGCGGGGGGGCGAGTGGTGGGAAATGTCCCTTTTACAAATCCTATAACGTAACTTGTGGGCAAATGGAAATGCAGCGGACTGAGTACAGATTTTGCAATTCTGGATCTGTCTTCACAGTCTAAGCAGTGATTAATGTCTTTGCAGCTATTGTGTTTTATTTCATATAACATGTTTTTACACTTCAATTCTAGAAAATGTGGGGGTTTAGTTAATTCTGGATGCAGGTTTTTTGAAAGGCAGTTCAAGAAGCTTGTGTATTTCAAATAAGGAATGTGAGGGACAGTGGACACCCTCACTTGTTTGAGAGTTCCCCGAAGAGTTCCCTTTTCTTAAGGCCTGTGAAATGGAATAAAAGCACTTAGGCAGTTATGCCAGCTAAGCATACTTGCTGGAAATGTTTATAATCCCTTTTTTTAAAAAACAGACAAAATCCCAGAAAAAATCTAAACCAACAAAAACCTGTGCTCAGATACCTCCAGAAATGTAAAAACAAAATTCAAAGAAACCAGTTTACCTTTGTGTAATTAAAGGGGAGAGAATGATGGAGTACTGGTGAACCTTTCGTGTCCCTGGCATGTTGCTAACTTACAGCAGTAGAAGTACATGACTGCTTCAGTCTAGTTTAAGTACATTTGGGTCAAACGTAGAACTTAAGGTTCATTGGTCTCTTGTTTCATGTACCACTGCTTTTTATGAGTAGAAGATTAGATATACCTCAATGGTTGTGTTCTGTTGTTTGAGTTTTTAAATTCTTCCTTAAATTAACTTATGTAGGGAAATTTTGCAGTTTTGCTTACAGCTTCTGGTTGTAGAAATACTTGTAAATGTAGCTTTTGAGGATTGTGGACTACAAAGCATATTTGTTAAATACAGGAGAGTTCCTGAATTGACTAAGACTTACCGTAAAGTTCCCTGGGATTTTGAGGCAGCTGAGTCACACTATTGGCTGTACATTATGACCCTCTTTGGCAAAGGAACTTAAAGAAGGAAAACTGGAAGGATGTCTCTAAGATCGTACATGTCAAACTTATCTGTCATTGCGACTTAACTGTTTTTGTTATTTCCATTCTAATTAGTCAGTCTTTTGCCAGTCCTTAATGTGGCAGTTAATGGTGATGAATGACTGTTGCCCAATGTGTTCCAAGGCTGTTCCTCACTTTCAACTCTTGCTGTTAACTTGGGTTATAGTCTTTCCAGAAGCATGGATTTTTCTGCTGAGATTGATTTTTATTGTATTTTAAACTATCAGCTCCTCAGCTGTGGATCCTTGCAGAGGACACTAAATCTGTTCAGCAAAAAATTACCCCTTGTTGCAACCGTATTCATTCTTTTAGCTATCAGTAGTCACCAAAGAAACAAGTTCTTGAACGTCCTCAAAATGCAAGAAGCCTTGCACGTTACTGAGAAGAAAATACTCAGGATTCAGCATTTCATCTGAGACTCATCAGCCATTAAGAAGAAATACTTGACTGTATTGCAATATCAGTTGACTAGAACAAAATTTTCTGTACCTTGGGACTTTGATATCTGACTTGCTAGAAAAGTGGTGAGACTGATCTCTGCAAAGATATAGGCAAACTAAATACTGAATGCTTGAAAATGCAACCATAAAGAAAGTAAGAATGGTCAGAGTACAGATTGGCTTATCAAGCAAGTAGAGTGGAGATTTTGTTCACAGACTCAACAAATATGCTTTGTGTGATGAGTTATGTTATGATCCAGCTTTGGTGCTTGTGCCATTAAGTTACTTTTCGTTAAGGCTGGGTGAACACTAACGTGACTCTTGACTACTGGCATGGTTTAAAAGATTAAAGTTAATAGTGCTAACGTAAGGAGGAGTTTTTAAATAGAGCTGGCTCCCTTTGGGAAAAAGGAAGTAAAAACTTCCATTCCAAATACTGTAAAATATGCTTGTTGTGGTCATTAAGCTACTTATATTTTAAAGCCTACCACTTTTTCTTTATTGTTGTCTTAATGTTCTCAGCTGTTAACAGAATAATCAGCAAATGTTGTAGCTGGATTTTGGAAGTGAAAGTGATACTATCAAGTTGTTTTTCTGCTTCTGAAAAGTTTATATGGATATTGAACAATTAGTTCCGCTTATCAGTTTATCAAGGTAGTCTCCACTGGTGGAAGGAAATCAGTTAATATAGTATATTTTACCATCTTGCAATTTTGTGCTGTTGCCTCTGCAATCTCCTTCAGTTCTGACATTGTGCTGTAGAAGAGCACTTGTCCCAAGAAAAGAGCTAATGTTTAAAGAACATCCAGACATCTTGAATAGTCTTGATTGTGGTGTATAATTGAGGATGTGTCCAAATAGGGTGCCTGTGAGTGCCACTTTAAGTCTAGCAAGTTTGTTACAAAAAATTATTTACAATTAATTATGTTTGTGTTTTGATGTAAAATAGTAATATATGAAATTGAAATGCTGTCATTGTAGATAAGCATAATCAGTTATGTGAACTTCTATAAGTGGTAGCTACCTAAAAGAGAGTACTTAAGGTTTACCTTCTTCAATTAAAATGTCAAAGTTTAACTGGTTTTCTCATGTTTACCAAGGTTATGATTAGTAAAATTCGAGTAACTTGTCTTCCTCTTCAGCTTTCTCTGAAATGGAGGATAGAGCCCTTATGTCATTATCACTGCTTAGCAGCCCTCCCTTGATCTTAGATACCTCGGATTTGGAATGGTTTGACATGTGGGGAAAGATGGCATAACTACTGCCAAGAGATAAAGGATGAAAGCAGAAGCCAATGAACAACAAACTGCGGAGATGATGCATAAAGAAAAGGGTAGCAAAACCTACTCCTGCCTGAGGAAACTCTTTGTAAATGTGTTGTCAAATTTTCAATCCGGCTCTTCAACTCCTCTTTAATCACCTTGTTTCCAAGCCTTTCATTGTACATCAGCAGATAGGATAGCACCACAAGTAACTTCACGGCAATATGAGAAGTAACCATTATTGTACCTTCTGATCTCTTTCTGTCCTTGCATACAGGCAGGTTGTTTAAACAACAAAAAGGTGATTTGCAATATAGTCACTCTGCCCTAACTGGTGGGTTTTATAGGTTGAAATTAAATCCAAAGCACTTAGCTTTTGTGGTCTTCTGTTCTGTTCCTGAACAGACTTAAAAGTGATTTCAGTCTTTTGGAAAATGTATATGTAAAAAATATGAACAAAATGTTTCCAGAGGACTATTAAAATGGAACTGTATTAAAGATACTTCCTTGTTTGTGCAGATGTATAAAGTTCTCTTCATAGCAGTGACTGACTACTGCTGGTATCTTTCTGACCTTTTTTTAAATAAAGGTTGTCTTAACATATCCCTTTTACAGAGCTCTGATTGTAGTAGTAGGCAGCATGTGTCTCTAGTCTCAGTGTTTAATCTGGATGTGAAATTGACTTTCCAACCTGGGAAACTATTGTGGAGATGTTGCTGTTATTCACTGTTTAAATACTTACCAGCTTATGTCACTTGCTTCATTGGAAAGTTCATGTTAATTACAAACATCCGTTTAGGCAAATATTAGCCATTTCTTTCAGATGTAGTCAACACAAATTGCTGGTACTCTGACCTCGTTGGAGAAACAATTTGGGTAACAGCTTGAAGTACAGGAAAAAGAGATGCGCTAACAACAAGCGTAATGTCTGGGTAGCCCTGCACTTGAAATGGTGCTTTTGTGTTTGCACAACATAAGGTTTGCAAAGCAGATGCTTCTAGCAGATATGTACTAAAATGATAAACATTTCATTAAACATGCTGAAGAATCATTTGTCACAGTTTACCATAGCTGTTTTTATACTTCAGGCTGAAGCATGCAGTACCTAATGACATACGTAGTCACAGTGATTCATGTTTGTTTGCACTTCTTGAACACAAATGCAAATATGTTAGTGGCTCAAGTCATGATTACTGCTTTGGTGTTCAGCTGTAAATGCAAAGTCCTACTCAACCAGAGTCAATAGCTAGAACAAGAATAAACCTACATACCTTAAGGTTTCAGAGGACCTTTGTGGGTTTTGTAATGTTTATGCTTACTTTTGTAACAGGTATGCTTACAAAATCAGTAACTCAGTCAACAGTATTGTTTCACATAGAAGGCTGGGTTTCTAATGGCTTAGGAGCAATACAGCTGAGTGATCTGTGACCTTTAGGGTGATGAAGCCTGATGGAAACATGTAGTGGTGCTAAATGTTTTGCAGGTGAGTAGTATCCCACTATGCTGCTCTGATAACTTGGTATGCAGGGTAGGCAGGATGGGGGAAGATAAAGATCTTGATATTTTGTGGAAAACTGTTGGTTCTTAACTTTCAGCAGGGTTATCATCTACTCCTAAATAAATATTTAGTTAATCACTATTGACTGTATCACAAACAAGTCTGCTAGGAAGTGGTACTTCATCTGACTGACTCTTGAAAAGCCATAGTATTTTCTTGTTGCAATTACAGCTCATGTAGAAGTAGGACTTGTTTGCCTGCTATCTTATTCCATGTGTCTTTGCATAGGAAAACTTGCTAAGAACATTAACTTCAGCTCTTTATATGGCAAGAGTATTTAGCTGCCAGATTGAAACTTTTCATTGTGATGGCTGTGCCTTTGTGTTAACTCCACCACAGACTTCTTTCTTTCAATGAATGGTTTTAAAAAGGGAGTTGGAAAAAAAAAAAAAACCAACCCAACAAAACTGCTTCCGTGTCTTTTGCTGAGGGATGTGGTTCCTTACAAATGCTCTATCAAAAGTGAAGTTGCATCCCATCCTCTGTTTACCAGTAAATAGAAGGTAACGATTTTTGCTAATGTAATTCAGTACGTCTATGCAGACTAAGACCCATACATCTATTCTGTTCGGCTGCAGAAGTCAGTTAAGGTAGAATAAATGGAAAGCTAATTCATATTGAGGTTATGGAATAGAAACTTTTGTCTTCCAGTTCACTGTTTTATACTTACTATTAAAAATCTGCAAAACTGTAAAAATACTGCTATCCACTGCCACTCAAACTTCTTTTATTTTTACACACATTAACTGCTTTCAGGGTCTGTAGTAATTTGGTACTGAAGAAACATTTTGTTTCAATTCAAAGTTGCTGTCAGACTCCATCCTAAGAGATGTTCTGTGGGATGTACACAGTATGCTGTAAGTCGGACTGTTATGTCTATTACCTGCTTTGAAAAAAAGGAAAGGGCTTGCAGGAGTGGGTCTTTTAAGTAAAGATGGATGTAAATTGATAAACAGAAGTGGGCCTAATCTTAGTCATATTTTCTTAATGAACACATTTCTCTCTCTGCCTTCCATCCAGAGGAGCTGGTCAAGTTTATGTTGTAGATTGAACCCTGTTGATACCGTTGGTTGTGGTAGAGAGGCGAGCGTAGAAGTGTGAAGACTGCAGTGCCTCCTGTGTTTCATTGCAGTTCTTTCCCTGCCCTTCTAGGTATGGACAGTAGGAGAGGAAATCTTTGCTCTTTTTCAGTAGAACTGAAGATCTTGCTGCAGCAGAGTTACTTCTGAAAGCCAAGGTGACATGCCTGGGGGAGATCAGCACCAGGAAAGGTCCAGTATCTGTCTGAATTACAGATCTGCTACACAGCTGCTCATGTTAGATGAAGATTCAGACTAGACCAGAGTGCGGGACACCTGGATTCACTCTGCTCAGGCACCTTGTCAGTGTGCCAGCACTTCCTGTTTTTAAAGATCCTGTTTACTGTCTGTGTTCCAAATATCCCAGGAAGGTGGGAGGATGGGAAGAAACAAGGAAAGAAAACAACATTATTTAAGGTGGAAATTTATTTTATATATAGTCAGCATTTGTTACCTATCTAATTTCATGAATGACATTCTAGGGTGGTTTTTTTTTTTTAATATATAATCTTACACTAATTTCCAAAAGCAGAACATTTCTGCATGTGAAAATTGGCACTGAAGCTCTTGGTATTTGTAGCAAGGAGCAAAGATGGTTTGTGGTGTGTTTTTTTACTTCACATTTCTGATATTCACGTAAAAAATGTTTGTCATCCATATAAAATAGGGTATGTAATCAGAGGAAAACCTTACTTCTATTGGTATGAAATGTCATATTGTTCTGAATTTTGTCAAACTTTAAAGCTTTTGAAGACCTTGAAAGAATTTTGAGTGCTGTGCACTATGTTTCACAGTGCACATTTAGCTGTGGAGGAACAGCTCCAGCCAAAGCCAGGCAGGAGAGTAATTCTCATCCTGTTACATAGGAAACCAAGCTGATCGTTGAAATAATGAGTAAGCAGATATCTGAAGTGTAAAGAGAAAATGTGTTGGTTTTGTAATTTTGTTGTGCTTCATGACTACTAGTCTTCTAGAAATAATGAAATCTTTTCATTTGAGATGAAGTTAGAAATAGAATTATGGAATGTTTTAGGACTAAAAGGAAGATTTAATTCCAGGGTTTCCTTTGTTAACAAAGGCAAAAAAAAAACCCCTGTCTTTAAGTGGAAGAAAATGTTCTAGGACAGGCATTCTGTTGCTGATATGTCACGAGATCCCTGAGGAAAAAGCAGTCGTAGTGGGAGTTGTAGAGGTCACCAGCAACTTGCAAATGTTTCTTTCTCGTGATCCTGTTTTCATGGTTCGCAGATAGTGAGTGAAGCTATAAACATTATGCCTGCATGGATGGGAGAGGGCAAGCAAGGGGATTTGAAAATAGGAATTTACAAAGGTCTTTTGGTTTTCTTAGATAAAAAAATAAACAAACAAAAAAATCCAGCAATAGTAAATCTTTTTAGGTTGTTCAACTTAGTTTTGTTTTAGCTGTTTGATTCTATATTCTTTTCAGCAATAGATAACATAGAATTGCCCAAGAGGTTTACATATATATATATGTAGTGCGTTCTTTTTTCAGGATGACCCCACCATTAATTTGGTTCATGATTGTCTGAAAGTCACTACAACCAGAATCCAAGAATATTGTATTTTGAAACAAAAAAGTCTGCGTGTAAGAACTTCAAAGAAAACAGTGTTGAAACATAGCCAACCCATGTTCCCATGTCTAATAAAACTGAAATTTCACTAATTTCCACTGAGATTTAATATTAACAGGGAAGAATAATTTTGTATTTTTGCTGTACTATAATTCTGTGGCTGCTACCAGTAATGTTGTTTTTTCACTCTATGTAGAAGAAGACAAAGCTACTCAGCACTGCTTTGCAGGGGAGAAGTGGGTAACTACAAATAAAATAGACTGTGTTTGGATTACTTGCCTGTTTCAGAAGGAAGCAAAATGCTATTAAGATGTGTGTTTGACAGTGTTAAGTCCTTCTGTTTGTTTCCATTGAGCTGCTGTTTGTGGTCAGATAAGCAATTCCATGTATCTGAGCCTTTTCTGGGAAATAAGGACAGTAACACATAAGAAATAAGATGACAAAACTGCAATTCAAGACTCTCCTGTTTCTGTTCTAAACAAAGCAGTATTTCTGCTTTTAAAATCTGTGTGTAGTAATGTTTTCATAGAGGACTATTTCAGACCTCTTTGTATCCACTTCCTGGATTTTGGCAAAATGCCAGCTTGGCAATTGGGAAGAACAAAAGGACAGTACTGAAAATATCTAGTCTGGGGCAGCCTTACTGTCACCACACAGCAGGTCTGGACAGCAGCAAAATTAGACAGGTGATTCTGCCCAGTTTTCTTCATGGTGAGTTTTGGAGTGAATGGTGTGTCTGAAGATGAGAATAAAACATTTTGCTCTTTAGAAAGTTTCAATGTATCTTTCATTCTGAAAAGTGTTACTCTTTTCCCCAGATTTTTTTTATCTGCTTCCTCTCCCTTTTGTTTCAGGAATTGCACGAAGTTTAAAAAAACACTTATTTGGGGATATACCTGTGCCTGATACTGTTGGTTTCATAGAGAATTATGAAAACTGTATAACCTACATGAGTGCCCAGTAAATCAAAATCTATAAGCACAGCTGGATTGTTTGTTGAGTAGAAGGCTTTTTCTTAAGGTAATGCTAAGAGTCTTGAGTAAACTTCTACATGGAAAAGAAATCAAATATAGATACAAATCCTCATGAGCAGTTCTTTGGTACCAGAGATACAGCAAATTGTAAAACATTGCTACATCCTGCCTATGAAAGCAATGAAATGGAATTTGTGCTGGGACTGGAGAAAGTAATAGATTTCAATTAAACTGTAATAGCTTACTGAATGACTAATTCTGTTTCAGATACAGACTGATAAAACTGAGTGTTTAGTCTATCATTTTGAGTTGATTTAGGAATACTAGCTGATGTTTATAGCAATATGAAATTATTCAGCTCTCAGTCACTGGAATGCTTACCTCTTTACATAAGCATGCCACACTTTATTCATGTAACACAGCATTACAGCACAGCACACTTCTGCTTCTTGCTTCCTTCTGTGCTTGCTCAATTTCTTGCTAGTTGGCACATTATAGGTGGAGGAATTTGCTTTTTGTAGAGCCGGACAGTAACTATAGGTGCTTGTGCTGATGTGAGACAACCTTAACAATGTCTGGTAAAGTGAATAAAGTTTTTCCTCCCTGGACTGGCCCACAGACTTTCTCTATGTGTTTTCACCTGCTTTAGAAACTTTATAATGCTAGGTGGAGTTCCTCTCTTTGGTAGACATGGTCAGAGGTAGTTGACAAAACAGGGTAAGAGGCCTTATCAGTTAACTGTGGTTTTAATATATATGTTACTGATGGAGAATGTGCTGAATGGACCAGGAAGGCTGAAAAGAATGTGGATTTAATCAGCGAGTGTTTTCTGAGTTTGGCCTTTCTGATCATCTCGTGGTATGACAGAATCATAGTACGTTTTGAGTTGGAGGGGACCTTAACAATCACCTGGTTCTAGCCCCCTCTTCTGTGGGCAGAGACACTTTCCACTAGACTAGGTTGTTCAAAGCTCCATCCAGCCTGGTCTTGAATGCTGCCAGGGATGGGGCAGCCCCAGCTTCTCTGGGCAACCTTTTCCAGGTCTCACCACTCCCAGCAAAGAATTTCTGCCTAATATCTAGTATAGATCTTCCCTCTTTTAGTTTCAGTTGATTCCCCTTTGTTCTATCCCTTCATTCCCTTATGAAAGGTCCCTCTCCAGCTTTCTTGTTGGCCCCCTTTAGGTACTGGAAGCTTGCTCTAAGGTCTTCCCAGAGCTTTCTCTTCTACAGGCTGAGCAAGCCCAACTCGCTCATCCTGTCTCTTCAGGAGAGGTGCTCCAGTGCTCTGATCATCTTTGTGGCCTCCTCTGGACTCGCTTAAGCAGGTTTATGTCCCTCATGTATTGGGAGCCTCAGAGCTGGATGCGGTAATCCAGTTGGGGTCTCATGAGTGGAGTAAAGGAAGAGAATCTTCTCCTTTGATCTGCTGGCTACGCTTCTTTTGATGCAGCCCAGCATATGGTTGGCTTTCTGGGCTGTGAGCAGGCCTTGCCAGGTCAGGTTGACTTTCTTGTTAACCAGCGCCCCCAGGTAACCACATAGCTTGGTGTCATTGGCAGACTTGTGAAGGTACACTCAATCCCACTCTGCATTGCTGACAAAGATGTTAAAGAGTGCTGGTCCCAGTACCACCTCCTGAGGCATGGCGGTTGTCACTGATCTCCACCTGGACATCAAGCTGTTGGTGTCAACTGAGTGCAACCAATTTAGAAACAATTTAGGTGTGATCTAGTGGTGTTTGCATGTGCTCTTAGTGGGATGTAAATAACATTTCTCTTGAATTCTCTTACAGTCCTTTTACTGTCGAGGAACATAATTGATTCTATTTATTCCAGGCAGCCTTCCAGATTTGAAAGTGTACACAGAAACACAAGCTGCCAGCTATACTTCAGAACTGTTTCTGTTTACATTTTTGCTTTCCAAATTTAAACCCTGGAGGTGTGCTTAAATGTGCAAGTGAAATGGACGCGCACACAGAATGACTCTATGCACCATTCCAGCATGTCTGTACCCCAGTTCAAAACAAGAGGTGCTGTTTTGTTGCAGTTGCTCTAAAAAGAGTGTAGGGTTTGGACTGTTTACAAGTCTTTAAGAGAGTGGTATTGAGTTGTCATTTAATGTTTGCAATACTTAAAAAGCCAAGGTTGGCATTTATTTTGAAAAGATACTTGCCTAAAAGGATTTAATATGTGTGTGTCACCTAGTCCTGCATCTGGGTTTTTTTGTTCACAATTGTTGGGGATGGAGGAAAAACTTGCAGTAGCTCAGACTACCATTCTTAAAGCTGAGCTAGCTCAGGACTACTGCAGTCATGCTCACTCTCCTGTGCAGACCATGGCATTCATCTGACTCCATGGTGATCTCAATAAGGCAGCTAAAACAGCAGAAGCTAGTCCAGAAAGGAAAAATGAGTAGTTTTCTGCCACTTTAATCCATTGGACACTGTAACGAGCTGGCTTCAGTGCCAGCATGAAGAAGAATGAGCACTCATGCCTTGGGCAGGAGGAAGATGGGTTCTTAAAACTGTCAGTTCAGAGGAGCATCAATAGAATTGTAGAACTGAACTTAAAAAACTGCTGGTATAAACTAGTCTGTGTTGTGAATATCTAATTTGATTGTGGTCCATCTATATTATCATTGTTTGTATGTCTGGACAGAAAATTTCTTACAACTGCATGTTCTTGTTTTGTTGTTCTGGGCTTTTTATGCTGGTATATGCCTTAACAGTAATGTGTTTCTGCCAGTGCTTGTAATTAAGAAATGTAAATAAGCATGCGATTCAGCAGAATTTACAGGGAGTTGTGTTCATGCTTTGCCTGATCAAAAAGATGCTATTTAATCCTCTGTGTATTTCTTTGTATCTGTAAACTGAGGATAGTTATTGGTAATTCAGAATTCTCCCAAGTTGCTCCAAATGATGTTATTTGGGTTCATTTGAAGTGTTTTGTAATTGGTAAGCTTTCTAAGTTTTTGTCTTTACATGCACCATGAGTGTGCTTGGAATTTTCAGTTTCCACTCACTAGAACAATTAGAATAATGAGGAAAATTAAATAGCTTCTTTAGGCTCTTGTTAAAAAAAGTCAGTTGCAACCTTGTAAATGTGCATGAAGTGTTGGTGGAACAGCACTTTTCTAAACTTGCAGTGACACTTCAGTACTCTTGTTGATGTTTTTAAAAGCCAAAAATCCAACTATAGAGGAGGGATTAATAAATACAAACCTATTGCTACTCAGAGTTGCTTAAGAAGGAGTAGACACTTTCATTCTAATGTTTGGTTTTTTTAAGAACCAGAATGGGGCAAAACTATGTACTGGATGTACTTGGAAGAAAATTGAGAAAATAAGCCCAAAGGCATAGAAGTGCAGAATTGAGGATAATTTTTTTTTTTTTTTGCATATAGACAATGTTCAGATATTTATAATTTTATTTATATATACTTAATATATTTTAAAAAATTCCTCAGGAAAGGGCAAACAACATTCATTGTCTTCACAGTGAGATCTTTCAGAAAGCTGATGAAACAGGAAAGATGTGAAGCTTTTGATTTGGATTTTTCCCTCCTTTCTGTTACTACAAAAAGAAACGAAGACAGAAGTCCTAAGAGGGTTCTTGACTGAAAAGGTGACTAATGGCTTTAGTATAGCAGTCTGGTATAGCCCTGTGTTTTCAGGACACTTGCTCGATGGAGGGGGCATAATGGATAATGGCCTGTTCTTTACAGGTCTCTCATAATGTACATGCTAAAGTTAATGAAATTATGGTCTAAGTGCACGTAATGCACTGTTCGTGATTTGCTTAATGTATAATGGTAGCTTTGTGGTAACTCTGCAATGGGAGCTTAAATATATGGTATGCAGTTCAGCAGAAATGTCCTGCTTTTCCGACTGTCACTGAGCAGCAACTACTTATTTGGAAAGCGACAGAAAATATGTCACTGTGTAAATGTGTGCTCAGTTTGTACCTTGAGTATGGCAGGCAGATATGGTTGTTCCCCATCTGCGTTGCAAAACAGAGCATGGTAAATATGGAAGAGGTACAAAGAAGGTGACAAGGATTAACAAAAATATAGAATGACTTTTGGGCAGAGGAGGGCTAAATAATGTGACTATTATGGAAAAGAGGTAGTGGGGAAGACTTCATGGATTGCAGTATGATTAAGAGCAGTGAATGCAAAGATAAGGAACTTGTGTTCTTTACAAGATGTCTGGGATATCAGGTGAAAGTAACAAGCTTCAGAACAAAGAAATGCAAATACATTGTAACATGGAAGTCACGTATGTCACAGGATGCCAACAGTTTGTGTGTGAAAACTTCCTGATCAAACTCAGTAATTCCTGATGGATTTCCTTCACAAATACATACATATTGTCTCTGGTTAAGGAAATGAAGAATAGGTAGTGATTAGGTGAGTTTACTGATGAAGTATCACTGTGTTCCTGCCTAGTTCTTCGGCTCTTCATTTGGCATCTGCTCTTGGCTGCTAGTCTGTAAGACCTCTCTGCTCTGTCCAGATGCAATTTTCTTGTACGTGCTGTAGGCTGGCGTAAGGCAGCACTGCTAGAAGGTCAGACACGTGTTCCACTCATTTCCTTTGGCTTCATAAAGACATTCATGTGGCTGCCAAAGGGAACTGGAACAGGGAATTGATCCTAAATAAGACAAGTTCAATGAAAAAGTGTTAATGGAGCTCAGTTCTTCTGTCTCATTCATGGAAAATTTTTTTTTTTTGCTGGTGTAAGTAGTTTATAGTGATCATTTCAAAATAAAAATGTGAAGAATTTGGTTTGAGTTCTGTTTAAAAGTTGCCGTAATAATAATGTGAATATTTAACTTTTTTATCCTCCATGCTGTGTAAGTCTTCTACTCATAAACTTCAGTTAAAAAAAAATCTTTTTTTAAGACCACATGAATATTGGCTTTTTTTTTTACAAACGAATGTGATCCTGCTATTAACTCTTTTATTTGAGTAGATATTTACATCAAATATGTGTTCCTTAGAAATCAGTTTTATCAAATACTCTTCCTTATGAATGTAAAATATAGCTATGAATATTTATTTACAAGTGGTGTTTGAATAACTTTTTCTGAAATGCCTTGTGATGTTAGCATTTTATATTTTAATATTTAAATATTATTTTTACTTAGGTTTATGCCCATGAATCACTGCTTGAAAAACTTCCCGTACGAAGTTATCTAAAGACTTAAAAATGCCTCCACGACCATCATCTGGTGAACTATGGGGCATCCACTTGATGCCACCACGTATACTTGTGGAGTGTCTTCTCCCAAATGGAATGATAGTGACTCTAGAATGCCTCCGTGAGGCCACCTTACTAACTATTAAACATGAACTCTTTAAGGAAGCAAGAAAATACCCTCTCTATCAGCTCCTTCAAGATGAATCATCTTATATTTTTGTAAGTGTTACACAGGAAGCAGAAAGAGAAGAATTTTTTGATGAAACACGGAGACTTTGTGACCTGCGACTGTTTCAGCCTTTTCTGAAAGTTATTGAACCAGTAGGTAACAGAGAAGAAAAGATTCTCAATAGAGAAATAGGTGAGACTATCTTTAAACATAGCTAATCTGATTAACTGGCTTTTCCTTTTCAAAATACAAAATGAAGAGTTGAAATGGGCTGTGTTTGTCACTTGTATCTGTCAGTTTGCATTTTGTAGCTGTCAGTTGTTGCATCAGATTTCCAAGGGTGCTGATCATAGTAAAGCTGACATTCATAACCTGTGAATTAAACTTATTTTTACTGTTCTGTTTCATTCACATGTAATGTCATTGCTTTGTATGGATTTGTAATTGTATCTGGGTTAGGAGACATTTCTTGCTTGTCTCTTACTAGCAGGGTTTTGTATTGCAGAGGAAAGCTTGTTTTGTCATTCAGGAAGTCCATCTTCAGTTTGTTTTGAAGCTTACAGAGTTGTAAATTTTGGTTTAACTACAAATCTAAAACTAGTTTTACAGTAGCACATGCTTAATACTGCTCTATCTTGCTTAGGAGGTAAAGTTTCAGAAATGAGATTTCTCCCTCCTGTCTTCTAACATGGGGAGGGGAGATAAACCAAAACACCTGAAGTTTGCGGGGCAATGTGGAGGAAAATTGTAATACTTTGAGTCATCTCTGGAGTAGCTTATGATTTTCCATATCCATTGAGAAAGCAGAGGGAGGCTAGCATGTGTTTGAGCTAGGTTAAGTAGGACAAACATACCCACACACATTTAGTTGCTAACAGATGTATATGACAATGGTAGAGACTTGTCAACTGAAAATACTTGTTCTGGGGTGCTTCTAATTGTTAAATTATTTAATTGTTGTGAATTCATCATAAGTAAACTACTTTTGTTCTGTAAAGCTTAACCTGATCAGGACTTAAGGAGAGCACTGATTAGCTAACCATGCAACCAGGACAGTTGAAAGTTTCCATTTGAACATTCATGCATAAATAATTATTTATTTATTATATATATAATTATATATAATATAATAATTATATATATAATTATTTATTTATTATATATAAAATAAAGTAATCTTATTAAAGTAAATGAAATTACTTCTGAGACCAAGGACCTGAGAGAAATATGCTCCTACTGCATGAGTCTGTGCCAAAAAGAGCTTAAGTTT
>JANRGW010046143.1:0-20251 GCA_024733675.1 Psilopsiagon aymara | reverse complement strand
GAGCAGAGGGAAGAAAAAGGGGGAAGTGAGTGAACAAACTGCATGGCTGATTTATGGCTTAAACCACGACACCACCCCAGTCAAGTCCTGTGCTTTCTACACCAGCAAATTCTCACGTGCCTGGCAGAGAAACCAGGAGGTGGCGTGCCATTGTGGGTGCTAGTGAGCTGTTAGAATCCTCCATCATGTTAACCAGTCCAAGTGATCTTGCCAGGGAGTCCACCTGTGCCTAGGGACCATTTTGAGTTGGTGGGTATGTGATTTGCACACAGCTGCCCTGTTTCAGAGAAAGGACACTTTACTGGAGGCAGTCCTAAGACAGCTGCCTTCAGTGCTGGGAGTGTTACAGGATACACTCAATTTATTGCTGCTGGTGAAGACCTAAGCTATACGAGTTTCAATGACTCTCAGGGCAGAGATAGCTTATAAGCAGATTCTAAACTGATTTGGGAACTCCATCCTCTGTTCATTTGCCAGGGGCTTCAGGAAGAAGACACACTGTCTCTGAAAAATGGTGGCATGAGAATTATGTAGGTGCCTTCCTGACCCTGGAGGATCTCCAGGCTGTGGCTCTGGTCACGAATGTTGTAAATGCTTTTCTACATGGTACAGGACAGGACTCTTGGTGCAGCATTGCTAATACCATAAACTGTGAGTTCTGCCTGTGCCAAGGAGTTTTTGAAATTCTCTACAATCTTACAGATGGGAATCGAAGCACCGTTGTACTGTATTGTGTGATGTAACGTGTGGTTTAGGGAAGCTACCGGCAGAGGTCACATAAATTGCCTGACGGTACGCATTAGAAAAAGCATGTCATTCTGAGGTGTCCTGGGTGAAGTCCAGGCTAGGCCATTATTCTGATACATGTGAGTCTACTGTAAGATGAGGACATTACAAGAATGACATCAGGGTCGCTATTGTTGTGTGCCAGTTAGGATGCCCGCATACTTACAGGAAGGTGACAACCACACCATTAGGTACCGAAACTCCATCTGAAGTCCATGTAAAATACATGGTTTTCTGGATTTGTTCATTAATGTCTCTAGTTCTTTTCCATATCTGGGGCAGAAAACAGGTTGATACAGATGGACAATGAGTTAAAAGAAGAGAGGGACAAGTCTGACAAAAGCAAGGAGTTAGTTAATGCCTCGTGAGCTTCACTCAGATGGGAGTTGTGTTACCTCTTACCTACAGACTGAAAAGGATAATTTTGTTAAGATAGGATAATATCATTTTAACATTGCTGTCTGGTAATTTTTCATTATATAAATGTGCCACATGTTTATCTGATAGAAGTCAGTGTAACTTCCCTGATTGCAGTGGAGATGTACTAAATTGATGACTCAATCTTTGTTCATGTAATTGTTTAGATTTATCATATTTATTAACCACTGCATAGAGAATATGATTCATAAAATCATTTCATGACTGGCGTAAGGGACAATTTTTGTACAGAAAAGTTGGATTCTGCTCTGAGCCACACCTAGCCCTGCTTGTAGGTGAGAATTGAATCTGGCTATTACATGTAAAATGAAATGGTTTATGTGAAGTACCCACATATGCTAATACTTTGGTTGGTAATTATAAGGATATGCTTATTCCGTCTGACTCAGTTATAAATATTTTAAGTACATATTTCAGTAAATTTTAGGGTTCAAAACAACGTAGAAAAATCAAGTAGCTATGTAATAAATTCTAACAAGCACAGAAACTCAGTTGTTTCTCAGTAGTAGTATTTAATGCTCAGAAATGTCTTGCTATAGCTGGGGTAATACTGAACCAAGTTTAAACTTCAACAACTATGCTGCTGAGAAAGTTGAATTTAGTACCTTTAGAACAACAGACTAGATTTTCAAAAATTGTAGCAAATTAGTTGATACTGAATCTAAGAAAACACAGCTATGGGGAAGGGAGGGAGCACGATGATGCTGCAGTAACAACAGCAAGGTTCACATGGCTTTGCTCAGCTTAGGTGAGCTTCTGTTTAAGGCAAATTTTATATATAAATAAGTATTGACAAGACTTAGATTTGCCAGCATACGAGAATAAAATAGAACTTGTCTGAATTTGTAGAGGTATTTTTGTATTATATGAGTATTTTGCAGATATTTTCTTAAAGTTCTTTCCAGTTGCTTTTTCATTAGAAGATCTGCATGATCTTCTAGTAGCTTGACTAGTAGCTATCTTCAGGTACCAGCATACTGATAATGCTGACAAAGGCTACACCCAGGAACCATAGTTTCAGAATTCTGATGTACTTTTGTATTGGGAATCCTGGTGCAAATAACAAAATGTCAAGTGTTTTGTCTCAACCATAATTAAAAAGTGGATGTTCTGTTTATGTGTTTTCTTACAGCTGGCAGCATTAGAGAGACAGATCTTTGACTTCCTTGGTTTCCAGTGGGCTCCTATCCTTGGCAATTTCCTACAAATAATAGTTGTCATTTTGGGTTTGTTTGGAACCATCCAGTTTAGGCCTCGATATATTGTTGTGGTAAGTCTCATTTATTACCTTTTACTTTTTTTTTCCAATTATTTTTAAAACCTGTTATATTACAAATCAGAATTTTATTGGTTTCAAAGCACCTGATGGTATTTGTATAGAAACTTCGGAGGGCTTCATATAATTTTGCAAATTTAGGACTACTGAGTGGCATTTCTGAGATTTTGGAAGATATCAAGAATGGGTAACCTAGAGAAAATGCTGCCAAAACCATGACCTTGATACAAGTCCCTAGTAAGATTCTTTAAAGAATGAAATACCCAGATGGGTCAATTAGACCAAGAATAAATGAAGAAAAGAAATACAAATTGTTCTATTTGCAATAGACAAGCAGAATCAATTTTTTGCCATTAAAATAAAATAAAAAATACCATTAAAAATAAAATAAAAATTAAAACTTTTAATGGTCAAGTTATGTTTAGCTACACATTCCTCTCAAACAGGGAGAAGCAAGGATTGTAGAAATTCTTTTGGTCATGTTGCCCGTGGGTTCAAAAGAAATCTCTCTCTCACATTTAACTTTACTGAGATACGTATTTATGGCCTTGACCCAAAATTGTTGTAAATTGTCTCTGATACTTGTAACTCGAAGCTTCTTAGATTTTTTTCCCATATTTTCAATATAACCAAGAACAAAAAAACTTCCAAGCTGTGAAGAAAACTGTCAACAACAAAACTATCTTGTTTCTTCCCTCTCAGTCTCTTCTGAATGGGTGAATATTATGTCTTTACTTGTCAGAGTTTGTATGTGGAGCTTTTCATTTGTGCTGTCTGTAATGGATCTGAAGCTGCAAAAGTTTTGTTTTTTTTTTCCCTCATGGAAATAAATGTCTATTGGGGAAAACCCATTAAACAAATACTTAAAAAGCTTCATCTTTTCTAGTCAAGCCTGGAATCCTGTAATTCTTTGTCATGTCTTAAAAAGTGAACAAAAAGTGCAACCAAGGTTCCTTATACTTACATTAGCTAAGCTTCACAAGCAGACTGTAAATAATTGAAAATGGATTGATGTAAATAACAGCACTTTTATCTATTACCTCTGGTTGGAGAACTAGGCAGCAGTGTATATACATCCATATATTGATGACTCGGTTTTCTGCTTCATGTTCTCCATTTTATACATACGACTTAGGAAGCAAGTGAGGGTAAACATCTGTAAAACTGCATAGCAATTTTATTTTATTCAAGAATGAAATACCTAGATGAATCAGACCAAGAACAAATTAAGAAAATAAATACAAAAGCAGCATAAGCATAGCCATTGTAGATCAAATTCTGGGTAAAGGAATGAGTTCTACTTCATAGTTTGAGTGATATAAAATTTAGACTGAGAGCTTCCTGCCAAAAAATGCCCTACTATCTAAGAGCTGCCACGCAATGGCTGAGTCATGAAGCATCTCTGTTGAATACAATTGTCATTCCAAGTAGGTAAACACAGTAGCTCATATTTTCTTATCTACGGTCCTTCAGGTATAGTACTATAAGGAGATGATTCTGAAATAAATATGGAATTTCACTTGCTTGTAGGTAAAATTCTGAGTCCTCAGAGCTTAAGAAACAGAGAGAAAGAGAGGAAGAAACAGCATTAACTCCAAGTGTCCCAATTAGTTTAAACCCAATAATTATTTCTAATAGTTTTTTGTATTAATTGGATCAATTTTGTGAACGATTTGTCCTGTCACTAAGCGGATGTGCTATTTTCAGTACTTTAATATTATGTGGCTGAATTAGACCAGTGCAAAGTTCCCAGGGGACTTAAAAGTGCACAGCTGATTCCTAATTTTCCCATATTGGCTCATTTAAAACTCATGCAAACATTTGCAAAGAAATAAAACCAGCTAAATTTCAGTTTTAACTATGCCGTAACACACCTGTCATGCAGCTCTGGAGCTCTGCTATGATCCATTTCCCTGTGCATGCTTTTACTTTCTTAATAGGACTTACTATTACCAGCAAGATTTTTCAGGCTCTTAAAACTGATTAAAGATGTTGACAGGATACTTGTTCAAGTTGGGGGATTAACCCGTCTTCTGCTTCTGAGACTTCAAAAGCCTTCTGAACTATGAGTCATACAGCTAAAATTGCACAAACCTGGCCCAAAGCTGAATATAAATGTGTTAATGAACAGTGAGAGATGAAAATAACACACTTAAATAAGGGGAATACTAGTTGGAAGTCTCTGCTTTACTTACCTTAATTTATTCCATTAAATAATATGATACATAGGCAACATGTACACCTGAAATGCCAAGAGGCATAAAAGCAAAAGCAGAAGAAAGGCTATACAGGATACTTTACACAGTATTCAAGCAAATGTTACTATAGACATTCAAAACACATGTGAAATATTTAGGCATCCAAAATTACTCCTTGAATATCCTACCTGATAAGTCCTGAGTTGTTACTTTTCCAGTATATGTTGATTTATGCCAGTTGCCATGTCATCTTTCACAAATATGACTAAGTAGGGCTCTGCAAGTACTGATGCCTCTGAGGCACAGCCAGATACTACAGGGGGGTTGATCTGATCACTTAACAGTTGCTGCCTTTCCCTTGAAGTATCCCTGAGCCAACATTCATTTCTCCTAATGCCAAGACACTGTCAGGAGGGGCGCCGGACTTCAGATTAAATATCACTTGAAGTAGTTTATTCATTAATGATAAACTTACTCCATGATCCTTGTAGTATGCACACTTAAAAATTTTCCTTTTCTCTCTTACCTTTCAGTTTGAGAAACCATCCTTTGCATTTTCTTTAACACTTTCTTTTTGTAAGATTGTGTCCAAGAATAACAATGATTTAACTCCAGAAATAGTTGTATGTCACTGGTATGTGAAAGGTATATCTGCACTGATTTCAGTACCAGCTGTAGAGTCAAAAAGGGCATAGAAGTATTATTGTAGAGAGGGAGAGGCATTAAGAAAGGGATCTGAAAGGAACCTACTGGGTTGCACAGTAATCTAACAGACATTTAACCAGTAAGGCTTAGGTTGTACTCACTCCAAATAATATCTAAGCGCTTCCTTACACCAGATAGTACACAATCCTTAGTGCAAAAATACAAAAGCAAGAACGTATACAGTGCATCATGGGGAGAAAGCAGCAAAGGTTATCACCGGTGTCCTAGGTCCTTTGAGGAGAAGGAATCTACTAAGTGAAGATGTCTAAGTAATTTTTAAGTAGTGCATCATATGGGATATAAAATGAAAAATAATTAGAAAAGAACCCCAAAACAAAACAAAAAAATACAAAACAAAAGAAAAAAAGCCAAACAAAACCAACCAACCAACCAACAAACGAACAAAAGCCCCAAACAAACAAATGAACAAAAACCCCAAACAAACAACCCTTCTTATTGATTCAACCTGTATGGTGAATTCCTTCTTCATGCCAGATTCAGCAAGGGTTGTGATGTTGAGACCAGCTGAGTTGGCAGTTACTGAATGTGGCTGGCTATACAGCTGGGGAAGGAATCACTGGCTGGGGAGAGTGGATTGAACAGACATACACATAATGTTCAGAAAGTATTGCAATTTTTTTAGGGAGGAACTCTCAAATTATGAAAAGCTGCTTTTAAAGCCCTCCTCTGCAGTCTTTATGTGATCCTTTTGTATATTTGCAATCCTAAACTGCATGGATGTATACCAATTTTTTCCAGTTGCAATAGAAAGGACAGACCTTGGGATTTTTCTGGTGATTGCAGCTATAGAATAGAAACTTGGTTTGCAGAAAACAGAAGACATGGGGAAAATAAGGCATTTGACAGTAGGAATGAAAGATTGCTTTTGTTGTGAAGTCTGTGCCAGGTAGCTGAGTTTTATCTCTCAGTCATTGAAACCTTTTTTGACACAGAGTCACTTCAACCAAACTTCTCACCTGCTTTGTTTCCCCTTGTATTCTGGGTTCTTGTCTTGAGACTTCATGGTCTGACTGCAGAAGTGCTGCATGCTCAGCCGCAGGCAGCTGAGCACTGAGCATATTAAGAGCTTTATAACCCCAAGTGCTCTGAAAATGCGCTCTTAAGCGTCTCAGGTTGGATGCCTATAATGTACGAATATTTCTGAATGTAATCCCTGCATGTATCAAAACATCATTTGCATTCTGAGAGCTGTATCATTCATTTATAACATAAAGCAAATTAGTTAATGTTTGTGCAGCTCTCGCACATTTCAGCAATGAGCATCTTAGAAAACCTCCTGAGGAAATTAACATTCTGTCCTCAGAGCAGGGTCTGAGTAGCAAAGAGAATTATTGAGTTAGCTGCTCATAAAATGTATTAAGGGAGGTAAGGTCTTCTAAAACAAAAATATACCTATGGTGATTTGATGTATTGCATTGCACAGCCACAAAATAGAAAAATTAAATCAGAATTGTGATATTTCCTAATTCTGCTTTCTTGCTTTTGCTGTCTTAAAGCCTTTCTTTAATGCAGTCTTCCTTAAGTGCCTATAACACTATACAAAGAAAAAAATCTGCTACTTACATATCCAAAACCATGTGTTTTCTAATCTGGCAATAACATTATTACTTTAAAAAAATATATAGTAGTAACTACTGAATATCTAATTATTATGCACTTAAAGTAAAGGAGAGCTTAAATTCATGTTACTGTAGTTCAGTGAGTGTGTAGGAAGAGCTTTTCCATGCACAGCAGCTGGGTGTCAAGGGGCACATGTGCTTTGCACCTGCAATTCTCTTCCCGTAATCCTCACAGTAGGTAAGGAACCAAACAGATCCTGACTGCATAAACCAGCCTAGATTGGCCTGGCAAAACACATTCAGGCAGTTTTTACCTGCATGATTCAGAGTTGCCATTGGTGCCCATGGAACAGGATGAGGCCATGGACAGATTTGGCTTTGCTTGGCAGATCAAGTAGGTTTCCTGTTGTTGTGATGACAGATTTCATTCCTGGACAGATAAAAATTTCTTTCTTAAAAAGGGCAATTCTCCTGAATATTCTGAAATCTGCTTTTTACATGCAACTGGCCTTGTATTAAGTGTCCATTAATTTTGAATGCTCATCGCTTGATGCTCTGGGGACGTATGCTGAAAAATCAGGAGCTTATAATGAGTTACTACAAAGTCAGCAAATGTAGAAAAATGTGTTATCCTCTTTTAAGTTAATCTTATACATAGTACAGACCTTATACTGCTCATAGACCACAGCAGCTTTGTCTGTTCTATTATTATCCAGCCTTCAGTTGCCACAGTGCCCTTCTTTGTAAGCCAGAAAATGGCCTTAGGAGCATTACTCTCATTTTGTTTCTTAATGACCTACTTCTTATGCCATAGCCATATCCAAACTGCCTAAGTGCCTCATAAGAAATTAAATTAAAGCAGTTAACCTGTTTGGTGTACAGAAATGACAGTATGCACGTGGGGGTATTCAAAGTGGGGAAAAATTCAACCCTCTTCACCTGAACCGTTCATTATATATCACAGGGAGGGCAAGGAAGAGGGGAACATAATCCAGCACTGCTCAAGGGAGCCAAACTGGTGGCACCCATGTGATGGAAATGGGATCTAGCATATTATAGATTAGGGTGTTGAGCTTCACTGGTTGTATTGAGTCAAAACAATAGCATATTAGCCTCATCTGGTCACAGCTAATTAGACTTGCAAGGGTGCTTAGCAGCAGCTCCTCACTGTAAAGGTTGTAAGCACATAAATGTGAAGTGCCAGTGCTTCTGCTTATGCCATTTTTCTGGTGGGTGTGGCTGAGGGTGTGCTTAGCCCATCAGACAGAAATGCTTCTGTGGTGTACTGCTTGAAGTGTTAATTGGACGTAGTTTACAGCTGTGTGTAGGTAAACAGTGCATCTGTAAAGAAATAGGGTCGGTCAATTATGCTGACAATTGAAATGGAAAAGATGATTTACAGTGAACAAATCAATCTCCCGTTCATGCTGTGGATGTAGTATGAGTTCAGTCTTGCCCGAGGGTAGGAGAAACAAGAAAAGATATCAATACATTCACCTGTTAAGGACACATTGTAGGATCGGGTTCATGACCACAAGGGCTGAAGTAGTGAGTTATTTTTAATATAATTATAATACCTTTTATTGAAAGACTCCTCCCGTACCTCTGATACGAAGACAGGCAAAGAAAATTGGGCTGTTCATCCTGGAGAAGAGAAGGCTGCATGGAGACCTCATAGCAGCCTTCCAGCATCTGAAGGGGACCTACAAGGATGCTGGAGAGGGATTCTTCATGAGATAGTGTAGCGATAGGACAAGGGGTTCAAACTGAAACAGGGAGATTTAGGTTGGATGTTGGGAATGAATTCTTTACTGTAAGGGTGGTGAGGCACTGGAACAGGCTGTCCAAGGAAGTTGTGAATGCTTCATCCCTGTCAGTGTACAAGGCCAAGCTGGATGGGGCCTTGAGCAGCCTGATCTAGTGTGAGGTGTCCCTGCTCATGGCAGGGGGGCTGGAACTAGATGATCTTACCGTCCTTTCTAACATTAACCATTCCATGATTCTATGATCCTATGATTCTTAAGAGATCAAATTTATCCTTTACTCATTTGATTTTTTTTTTTTTAATCTAAATTATCAGATCGATAGATCAATTTTATTTGGTGTCTTTTTTTTTCTTTGGTATTTCTTCATAATATTTAAGTACTATTTTAATAATATTTGCCTATTTAAATTACTATTCTGGAATCTCCTTTAACAGAGCTAAATCATGATTTACGAATGAGTCACAGTTGCCCCAAAACAGCATTTTGTACTTAATTGGTATCAGTAGGATAGTATAAAGCTGTAAAGAATAAATCTGTTTTAGTGGTATTTATTTAGAGTAGCAACAAATATTGGATTTGTAATTTCCTGTAGTTCTCAGGGGACTTCTGCAGGGAGAACTCCTTTTCTGAACTCTCTATCTTGGCTGTTCCCAGAAGAACAATGCTTATTGATATCAGGTTTTTTATTATTGATCTGCTCAGTATAAAGTCCTTTCATCTTCACATTTTATTTTTCTGTCTTTTTGCTTTCATCTGGCTTTGTGTTTAGTACACGGTGTGGACTGCCCTTTGGGTCACCTGGAATGTTTTCATTATCTGCTTCTATTTGGAAGTAGGCGGACTTTCTAAGGTAGGTCACTTATCCTTCTTCAGGTTTATGGGAGGGTGTTTTAACAGCAGGACTCTCAGAAGGCTGGAGCCACAGAGGAAAAATGTGGTTGTTTGAAGATACAATTTGATCTTTGGAGTTCCCCTCTGATGAGAACTCCAGTGCTTGAACTTGTCTTTGATAGTAAATAGTCTTGGGTTTGAAGTATATATATGCACTGAATCTGAAATACAGTTGCTTTCTGAAGTACCACCTGAGGAAGTGGGGGGAGGGTTATTCAGTGCAAAACTTGAGGTTCTTTTTGATTGTTGAAATTTCAAGTGTGCATGAAAAGCATATCTGAATTTCTGAGACTGCTGTGAAAGCAGCTAAAGAGAATTACAAAGAAGGGTAATATAATAACTTGTTGAGCAAATTGGTCTCATGGTGAGAATGTTGATTCTTTATAAAAGAAGAACAAATGACAAAGGGTGACTTTTTTTGCATCTGAATAAAACCTACCTTTTCGTGATACTCAGTGCTCTAGGTCACAGATTCCGTATTCAAACCTCTGATCAGTGCAGAAATACTTGCTGGAGGTATCGAGATGCATGTTACCTTCATTCAAGGTAGCATTTCCACTAGCATAGGTTATATTCAGCATTGTATCTATAGAGAGTTCTGTACAGCATCTGCTGACTTTTATCCTCTTGTTGGACATATATGATACTGATCTTTGGTTACCACATTCATTCTTAAATGATTCCAGTCACAGTATCCCTATAGTGCATGCTGATCCCTGTATTATCAATAGAATAAAGGACCCCATTATTGGTTGTAGATTTAGAGGTGTGAACTATGACACAGTTAATTCATGCATCGCTCTTAGCTCAGTTCAGATGGGAACATTTGTAAGCTACATGCTTTTGGAGGTTCAGCATTAGAAAACCTAGCTTTTGAACGACAGCAAACAGAAAACTAGTGAAAGCAATTTAATAAGAAATGAAATCTAAGGTACTCAGTAAAAATTTCATTAAAATTAAAACTTTCAGTGATAGATTCCTTTGGTGTTAAAATTTCATAATGAAAAGCTACAGCAGATATGATGTAGTTTGCCAGAAGCCATAGGCTTGATGAGGAAATTAGTGCATTTCATAGACTATCAAAATAAATGATCGTATTTGTATGTTCTGATTTTAAAACCTATTAGATGAACTGAAGAGCACCACATGGAAGTGATAAATGCCCAAAGTAATTGTTCATTTTCATTATAAATATAGTTTGCATTTTTTCAATCAGTTGGTGATGGCTGTTTTTATAGTGCCTCTTATATTTTTATATGTAACTATTGTTTTTATCTAAGTGATTACGAATTAAGTGAAACTTTTAGTCTGACCCCTGACTTTGTGAAAATTTGAGTTGTCTTTCCACTGATTGCAAAAGATTCTGAACATATCTCTAGTGTGAGAGAATTATAAACCAACAGGTTTGAACCGAAATCTTGAATCTTTCAGTTTCATCAGTGTTTCACATTTAGGTCTTTTTACTTAATATATATGGCAAATCTCAATGCAGAGAAATAGTAGCAAAAGTATTACTCAGCAGTTGAGAAGAATCCCTTTTATTAGTGTGTACTTTGGTTGATATCAGAATTTTGGTGTAATTTTTATTTTGTGATTTATAATTACAGCATTTGAGAAGTAGTTTTTTGTGTAAAGTAGATGATATATGCAAAATTATTTTCATGGAAGTTAACTGCTCTTGTATAGATTATATGAAAGGTACCAGTATCGGGGCCAAGCTATTAATGATAGAATCAAGAATTTTGTTCATTAAACCATGGAATTTGGGATCCCTTTAATGATGTTTCTGAAAACTGTACTGAGGATAATGCAGTCATCAAGAGGCTGAGGTCTTTTTGCAGCATACACGTAAAATCCTGAGTATTTACAAAGTGATAGGTATTTGGCACTGGTTTAATTGGGGTCCACATTTTGACCAGCATGATAGCCTAAAAACTTCATCACTGCTTTCCGTGGACATGTTCCTGTGTTGTCAGGCGTGATAGAGAAAGGTGCTGTTATCAATGTACATTACTATGTTTGGGAAATCAAATCACATCGTAAGCTTTTCAAGGATGGCTCTTTTTTCAGCGTTGAAATAATGGCAAAGAGTATTCACCTTTTTTCTTGCTATTGTTCTGTTTTTCCACTGGAAAAAAAAAAGGTTTTGTTTCTGAAATGAATGCAGGTTGAATATAATTTTTAACATCTGTTGACATTCTTTCAGAGAAAATTAGGATGCTGTCCGGGAGTTGACTTATTTTTGCTCACTTATTTGTTTTTAAGCACTGTTGTCTATAGCTGCTCTGATCATAATTAGGTATTGCTTGGAGTCCTGAGAATTTATTGGGTCTTTGATCTGTAATTCTATCAGGAAATATAACCTGGTGCTATAATAAATGGCAATTTTAATTCAATATCTTCACTTGGAGTATGCATACAATGCAGACAGACTTTTCAAATGTCCTAATAGGGACCTCACCACCACTGAAGTTTTGCTCAGATCTTATTCTTGTAGCAGAAAGGAAGATCTCCTTTGAATATTCGCTGTTTGCATTCTGCCAAGAAGCTCCACTTCAGTTAATGGAAAATTTGAATAAGAGGGAGATAGGTAATTTAGATCTGTTCTTTTCTGTGAGAGTTTGAAACATTTTACCTTCAATTATAATGCGTAATGTTCAGACTTTCCTGATAAACTATTTTTTTTTTTTTTTCTTTTAATGGAACAGTTTGATATTTAATTTAAAGTTTATGGTTCTGGTACATCAAGATCTTTAAACTTTTCTTAATAAAGAGTGATGAAACCTTCTGCCACCTACCCTCCTAGTATCAAACACGATGTATTTGACTTGATCCTTTCCATTCTTACAAAAAAATGTGGTATTTCTTCACATGAGTGACATGGAAAGTATATTTTTAGTTGTGAACGCATTTCATGTTTTAAAGTTATTTCAGGTGGAGGGAGAAAATAAGGTCAGTTTCGTATATGCCCAAACTCCTACCACATTTGTTTGCAATAGTGTGGAGGGCCAAACTGGTAGACATGAGGGATGGAAGCTGATAGGATGGGGTAAGCTTGGAATTAAAATACTGTGTATATGGCTGTAGGCTTGTTGTCAAGGAATTCACTTGAGACTCAGTCCTTGCTCCAGTTAACATCATATTATTTCATTTAACAAGATAAAGCTTCGCAGAAGAGCTTTCTGTGGAAGCACTCCCAATAGTTACAGTATGGTAATTCAAGCAGTCTCCTGGGAAAAAGATGATATGCATTCAAGTCTTCTCTGGTGTGAAAGGGAAATAAACATGGCTCTCCCACAGCCAAGTGTTGTAAGTAGAAACCTAATGAATAAAGGTTTCCTCTTTAACTACCGTACAGGCAACATATAAGTCAAACTCTTTCACATATGATACGGATGTGCACATAAAATTTTAATGCCTTTTTGGGGGCTAAAGAAATTGTATTTGATCAGAAATAAAGTAAATATACCCATATAATTCTTTTTTTGTTTGTGTTAACTTAATTTTTTCCTGCTTTTTAGCCTTGAAAACACACCCGTATGAAAGAGGAAATTTGTCTGTATTTTTTATTTACTACTTTTATGAAGTTGAAAGCACAATTTTTCATGTTAGCTACTCCATATGAGAGAAACAAAGCTGCTATTACAACATGACCTTTTAATCCTCTGCTGCAGAATGACAGATTGCTGCATCCATACATGAGCTGATTAGTTGTTTGGATCTTGTTCTGTCTTGAAATGAATATTTGTTCTAATTGCTACATTCGAGAATATAGACAGTTTACACAGACATAAACACAAATCTCAAGGAATAAGAGGTGAAAGAATATTCTCTAAAAAGCATTTGAAAATAAACATTAATTGCATCTTACCTGATGCAACACCAGAAGCTGTTATTTTGAAGTATTGTATGTTCTTCTTAAATATGGACAAGAGAACTTCTAATTTGTATAAACCAACCCTCCATCCCCAGCAATGCATTCTATTATCTACTACTATACAAAGGATGATTCATTTGTTTAGTGTGTGCAGCTAATATTTCTATCATTTATACCCCTTCAGATCCAGTGTGAAAATAACTGTGTTTATTTGTATTTATAATTTTCTGTTCCAACTGATACTTTTCTTTACATCATTTTTTTATTGTGTTTTATTGAATGTTAGTGATGTTTGCATGTGTTAATGCCTTTATTCAGTAAACGTATAGCAGCATTCCAGTGAAGTGTAATTCTTTCATGTTGTTTGATGTACCTTACCTAAGCAGCTAGGCAATGTTAATGAGCTCTTTTCTTTTTCTATGATGCTTCTTCTTGTTCTGCATGTTTAATTTTTTTTCCTATGGCATGCTTCTTGAGCATGAACTTTGCCTTATTATGGATTTCTTTAAGTTTAGCTCCCAAGATTGAGCTCTCTGTCAACAGACTTTCATTGCTTTTGACTAAGGATTTGTATGGCAAACATTCATATATTCAGTAGGAAAGTACTTCTAAAACAGCTTACATTTATTATCACATCCTTAGTTTTAGGTATTGAATGTAGATGAATGTGAACTGTCTAATGTGCCTATGACACTAACTTAATTTTTCCCCTGAAGCCAAAGGAAATTTTGCGTATGTTAATTAATAAAACAAACCTCTTTCATATATTTTTGCCTTGTAATAGTTACTTTTATCAATGGAAGCTCAGAATCTGTAGGGCTCCCTGTCAAGTTTATTAAGACAGAACTATAAGATAAATGCTTATATGGGTCAGTAGTTGGAGGATAGAATTATAACTGTGAAAATTAACAATTTTAATCCATCCAAGGACTAAATGGACTAATAAATTACTTAGTAATATACTGTATGAATAGAAACCTGATACTCTTTTCTAAACAAAATACTGTGCATTAGAATGGGGGCTAATTATGTGGGCGTTATCCTGGCTACTGATATAATCCAATTTATTCCATCTGGTGCATGTCAGTCAATCCTAATTGTTGTGCAGTTACATCTAATGATCTCAAATGAAGTAAGTTAAGGTTAAAACCAGTGCTATTTTGTAATTAATAGAGATGTAAAGGTACATGCTTGTGGTTTTTTTTTAAATGTGAAATGAGAGCATAAGAGTTGCTTGCATTTATGAGTAACAATATGAAAATAAATATGATTTTCATTCTAATTTGGGTTGATGTGAGAAAACAGAGACAATTATTTTGACGTAATTAGCATCATAATTAGCTCTATGGAATAGCCCAGTCCAGAAAGCTTGTGGACAAAGTTGACAGCATACATAAAATCTGTATGGAAAATCAGCAGATAGAATGTAAAAGACTTCCTTGTCTAAGCAGGAGGCTGAAGGTAGGTCGTAGTACATGTACTCACATGTAAGTGATTTTATGTGGAGGAAAGAGATAAAGTTTTTTTATATCCAGTGGAAAGAAGGGCAAGAAATAATTTGTGAGCATGTGGCAAAGATTTGGTTGGAGATCAGGGGAAGCTTTTCTTAATAATAAGGCACCGAATAGGATCTGAAGCTGTTAAAAAGCCATATCACTGGGTAACTCTTCTGCCCCACTGGTTTTAATCTATGGAAATAAGCCTCTGTCAAAAGAAAACCCCAAGTTAGTGTCCATGGATGATTTATGGTAGGAATGTTAAAAATGAAAATGTGAGTACAAGTTGAAGGCTCAAAACTACATCTTTAATGAAATCAGTCTTATTAATTTTTGACAGGAGTGGCATTCCACCTAGGGATTTTGGGGTGTCTCTGGCTTTTTAACCCAGCGGATGTGTAGGGACACAGAAAATGGGACACCCCAGTTGAGGCTGTGAGGTAGCTGTGCAATGCCAAGTCAGTCTGATACATCATTGCTGTTCACTCCTGATAGAGATCAGACCTCTGTTACAGATAAGACTCATGTGCTTTCTGTTCTGTTGATGGATTTTTAATTGAACACAAATCATTGCCTTTCACAGCATCACATCCTTCACTGAGGACAATCTGAGAGTGATAATAGTATATTTGTTTGCTTCTGAACATGGTGCATACATTCATGTCCAACTCAGCTCAGGTTTTTTTCTCACACATATTTGATTCATACCAGTTGCTTTGGTCAGCATCTCTCATACCCATTAGCTTCATACTCTCCGCACTGCTATATGTCCATTTACTTCAGCTGATGCCACCAGCTGCTACTAGCTGTAGTATGCAGGAATAAGGCATCATGATAAAGCAGTGGATGTAGCTGTAGGCATTATGCAGTTTCTAGTCATTACAAATAACTAATTTTACAGCAGTACTTACATATCATCTCTTTCTAATGTGTGTGCTAGTAAAGTTCAACTTGCAGAAGTTAAACCTAATTAAAAGATTGGTTTTGTTTCTTTGAGGTTTGGACCCTCTTGCATTGTCTTCCTTCCCTAACTTTATTATTCAGAAAGGGTTTAGTAAATTGCTGATTTAAAAGTCATGTTCCAGAATCCTCTGTGACATGGAAAAAAGAGGAATGCTAATTAAAACCATGTAAGTAAATGGAATTGAACTAATACAAAGGTAAAAAAAAAACAGGCACAATACAAGTTTCAGTGCTTGCGTCATATAATCCGTTTAATTCCCTTGGCTTTCACTCTTTCTTTGAAGCAGCTCTCAAAAGTAACTGTTAGGATTTTTTTAATATAAAAAGGTTTTAGAAGCAGTTGTCTCCTTTTTGTTCTTCTTATGCCCTTTTCTACAATAAACATTACACTGAAATGTGTTTGCTAAAATATGAACTTCTAATATGACTTTCCTTATGCAAGTTGTTCCTCCCATCCTGCTGCTTTCTCACCATAAACAGGAATAATCTCCAGGTTCAGTTGTATTTAATACTTTTCCATAATGTTCTCTTCAAACAGCAACCTTTTTAATTTTTAATTGCTTTGGCAATAAACCTGGAAACCAATTTACTGTGAAGTTATGCAGTGTAATATTGAACAGAAACAACATTTCTGCACTTCAGAATAATAGCTCTGGCCTTGGCTGGTATTAGCTAGTGTTAATCATAGATTCAGTGTGTTGGTGGTGTGCCTTTCAATGGTGTGCGCAAACAGTATTTTCTGATGTTGTGTTAGGCTGACATCAGTAAGTGCAGGAGCAGAAATTGCATGTGGTAGTTTCTGTTTAGAATACAATGATTATTTCCATGAAAAGTTAGAAAACAATGGACTACCAACTATCAATTCATAATGGTGAAGCTATGGAAAAGTGAAATATCTTTTTATTTGCAATTTACATTCACAGCCAAAAAACCAGAATAACTACACATTCATGCATGCCTTTTGAAAATAAAACTGAAGGAATGCTACCTGCAAAATGATTAAGAAGATGCCTTAATATATGCTCTCTTTAACAGGCAATCCACTCACCCCCCAAAAAAACCCACAAAAAATGCAAATAGAAGAGCAGGGGTAACAATCTATTAGTACTCCAGTACTGAAATCAGTACACATTCCTTCAATTCAAAATTTTCAACAATGAACTAGCCTCGAAGACTTCTATTTTAGCTGAAGAGACTTTGTTGGGGTTTTTTTTGGTATTCCAGATTTCATAAAACCAAATTGATTTTGATATTCTGTCTGTTTCACTCTGTTGTGTAAAGCTCTAATATCATGTAAGTTTTAATGGAAAACATGCTTAATCTTGGAAGGAGAATTAACGTGCAGCTACCTTGATGACACAATTTGAGCATAAGGTCATTCTGGAAAAAAATTACATGGAAGAAATGGGACACAGATAAATGCCTGGAGAATGTGTCATTCCAATATTAATTATTTTGTTTAGGTGGTACAATCACATTGCTGAACAACTTAATCAGGACTACGTTCCAGATGGTGCAAAAATTGTATTTCATATTCTTTCAGGTGACTTTTAAAGTGGTTCATAATGTTATATACAATCAGATATGTTTTTAAAACTGAATTGGTGATTTCAGAGGCTGATATTTACACTGTAGGCCACCATCATCTTCATTAGTTTAAATAACTGAGATGACATCTTTGTGGCTTTTTTTTTTTTTTTTTAATAATGCAGTTAACATCCGTGAATTACTTGTGTTGGGAATGATGAATGTGATATATATGGTTACCTAACTGCTACACAAATTGACTTATTAATAATGACATTCATATTTGTTTCAGTTAGTTATCCTGATGGATAAGGGAGGATCAACTTACTTGTCATCTACCTAGACATGTAAAAAGTGTTTCACACTGTCCCACATGACATCCTTGTGTCTAAATTGGAAGGACATGGGTTGATACAAGAGGGTGAATCCCTGAGTGCCTATTCTATGGCTGAAGCCCATAGCAAAATTTGAAAAAAGATTGGGTATTTAGATGTAGAACAAGAACATACAGAATAAGGAATCAGAGCATATAGGAAGGAAGGATTATCTAGTTGTTTATTCTAACCTCATGTGTTTGGGAAAAGGTGAATTGATTAACTTGCTCATAGAGTGAGGAAGAAAAAATTCTCTGAAATGTGGTTTAGTTTTAAGCAAGTGTGGCAAATTCATCTGCAGTGAATGGTGAGCCTATTATTTTATGTACTAATTGACAATCTGATATATTTTGTAATGACTGTTATGCTCTTGTAGAAAAAAGGAAGACTGTTGCTTAGATTTTGATTTTGTTGTTTGCAAATGTGATGTCCTTCGGGCAAAACTGCAATGAAAGCTGTTTTGATTATTTCTTTAATCATATTCTTGTTCAGACAGTGGGTCAACCACATCTGCTGTCTATCCAGCAACTTCTAAGTACTGACAGAGTGACTGCTGTGTACAGATTTTGACCCTTACGTAAGGCGCTATACTTTTTTAGTGCCACTGCAGGCTCTATTTATTGCCTGCCAAGGTCAAAATGATGCTTTTTGCTAATAATTTTTGTACACTGTTTTCCTGTTGTAGTGTATCTTTGAAATTTTTATTCCTACATTGGCCAAATAAAGAGTTCTTCCTATTTATGAGTAGCCCTGTTGTTTCGTCAGTCTTCTAACAAATAGTTTCATTCAGCTGATGCTGAGCTTAAAGACAGTTTTACTGGTTTGAATGGAGTTTCACACTGGTTCATCAGGTCCAACTGTCAACCTGGCACTGCCAAGTCCACCGTGAAACCGTGCCCCTAAGCGCCACATCTATGCTTTTAAGTACCCCAAGGGATGATGGTGCAACCATTTCCCTGGGCAGCCTGTTCCAATGTTTTACAACCCTTTCAGTGACAAAATCTTTCCTAACACCCAATCTAAAGCTCCCCTGGTGCAACTTAAGGCCGTTTCCTCCCTGTTACTTGGGAGAAGAGACCCAACACCCGCCTCGCTACTTTCCCCCTTTAGGTAGTTGTAAAGAGCAGTAAGCTGCCCCCGGAGCCTCCTTTTCTCCAGGCTAAGTAACCCTATTTCCCATAGACGTTCCTCATAAGGCTTGCTCTCTAGATCCTTCACCAGCATCGTTGCTCTTTGGACATGATCCGGCACCTCAGTGTCTCGTAGTGAGGTGCAGTATTCGAGGTGCTGCCTCATCAGTGCTGAGTACAGGGAGACAATGGCTTCCCTAGTCCTCCTGGCTACCCTATTTCTGATACAGGCCAGGATGCAGTTGGCCTTCTTGGCTGCCTGGGCACAAGCTGACTCAGGTTCAGCAGCTGTCACTCAGCACTCCCAGGTCCTTTTCCACTCCTAGGTCCCTTTCCAGCCACTCTTCCCCAAGCCTGTAGCATAGCACGGAGTTGTTCTGACCCAACTGCAGATATTAAATAGATAGACATGGTAACATAGGCCTCTGTTTGACCTGAAAATGGAATCCAAGTGCAGGCAAAAGCTCATTGTCTTTCAGTTTCATCCAGGTGGCTGTAATTGCATTCTTTGGAATTCAAGAACTCTTCCTAATTTTGAGGAAAGGCAAGGAAAAACGCAAGTTTGTTTTACTTTTTCTAGGTCTGCATTTGGTATCCATGGAGATTTGACTAAGTATGTGGAGCCTGTGTATCCACTCAGAGATTTCCTGGTTCTTTAGGATTTTCCTAAGTATTTCAGCATGCAGTGTGCATAGTCTTGAGCTTTCTGAGTTAACATTTACCTTAAATTATTTTGCTATAGGAGTCTGGTGTTGGCATTTTACCTTTGTGTTTTAGAAAATTTCTAAGTCTGATGGGCCTACCTGAACCTGACTTTCATCAGATATTGCAAAAGAGCATCTGGAAGAAATTTTTGCCATTCAGCTCCTTTTGAGTTGTTTTTTCTTGGTGCATAATAAATTGGGTAGCATCCCTGCCTTACTCCTAATACTCATTTGTTTTGAAGACTTCAGCAAACAAAAAAACCTCTAGTTAGTTCAATAGCATCCCTTGGGTAAGCCTTAAATATATTTCCAGCATCTCTGTTTTGACAATCTTTTATGGAATGCTTAGTGTTAATGTTGTGTTAATCTTTCTTAATCAGAAGAATTTTGATTCTGTAGATTATAGGAAGTAGAATCATAGAATCACAGAATAGTTAGGGTTGGAAAGGACCTTAAGATCATGCAGTTCCAGCCCCCCTGCCATGGGCAGGGACACCTCACACTAAACCATATCACCCAAGGCTATGTCCAACCTGGCCT
>JANRGW010046142.1:0-13947 GCA_024733675.1 Psilopsiagon aymara | reverse complement strand
CATGATCATCCTCATGGCCCTCCTCTGGACTTGTTCCAACAGTTTCATGTCCTTTTTATGTTGAGGACACCAGAACTACACACAATACTCCAAGTGAGGTCTCATGAGAGCAGAGTAGAGGGGCAGGATCACCTCCTTTAACCTGCTGGTCATGGTCCTTTTGATGCAGCCCAGGATACAGCTAGCTTTCTGGGCTGCAAGAGGACACTGAAGCTGGCTCATGTTAAGTTTCTCATTGAGCAACACCCCTAGGTCCTTCTCTGCAGGACTGCTCTGAATCTCTTCTCTGCCCAGGCTGTAGCTGTTCCTGGGATTGCTCCGACCCAGGTGTACGACCTTGCACTTGTCATGGTTAAACTTTGTGAGGTTGGCATCAGCCAACCAGCTGGGCATTGAGCCATTGAGCCCAACTCTTTGCGTGCAGCCATCTAGCCACTTCTTTATTCACTAGGTGCTTCACCTATCAAATTGATATCTCTCCAATTTAGGGACAAGGATGTCGTATGGGACAAATGTTGAAAGCTTTGCACAAGTTCAGGTAGATGTCATCAACTGCTCTACCCCTGTCCATCAGTTCCGTAGCCCCATCATAGAAGGCCACAAGACCGGTCAGGCATGATTTCTCCTCAGTGAAGCCATACTGGCTGTCACCAAGAGCTTTCATGTTTGCATGTCTTTCAGGAGAATCTGCTCCAAGATTTTGCCAGTCACAGAGACCTTACAAAGACAACTTGTGCTCATTTCATTTAGAGGATGACTTTAATAGGATATACAAGTCTATATAATTCCTTCATTGAACAAGCTTCTGAATCACCTGGGTCAAAAACTTCCATAAAACATCCAAATAGCTGCACCACTGAAATGAAGCTTATATGCCATATATTATGTTTGGCAATGAAAGCAGTATTGTCAAAATACCTCTTAAAGATAGAAAAACAAACAAACGAAAAAGGGCTGAAAGAAAAAAAAAAAAGAAATAATATTGTTCATGTATTATTTTGATAACAATATATCATGGGCTATACCTTTCATTGACTTTACCTGTATCATTTTTCAATAGCATCATTGTGTGCTGACTAAAGTGTAGAAGATTTCTTAAGATAAGGCCAGATACCAAATGCTTTCTTTTCATAAAGTTACTTATAACTAATTAAAAGGGCTTAAAATGTCACCAACATTTTAGAGGTAATTTCTGATCTGATAATATTTTTCTTTGATATTACAGATACTTAAAGTTGTATAAGTCACACAGCAAAGATTAGAACAATATTCCTCTTGCTTTTCACAATTCAAGTGGTATTGCTAAACAGATTATTTCAGAATTTTATCTGAGGTTCATACAAAATATTTTAATGAAACGGGTTGTTTCTTTCTACTCTTTAACAGATTTTTTTTTCTCCCCATCAGAAGAAACAATTTCTCATTAGACGTAAGTCATCAACAGTCTCCAAATTAAGAGGAAATAATGTAAAAAATTTTATGCCTTTCACATTTCATCTCCTTCGGTTTCCTGTTGGCAATTTCAAAGATACTTTGTGATAGATACATCATGGGACAAGCAACGTCAGAGCTGAAAACCAGCAAGGGATATTAATGGGCCTGCTATTTAGTAACAGCAAGAATGTACTATTTTATAAATGGCTTTTTTTCCACCTTGTAAATTGAGTCCTCAGTATGTTCTTGATAAATGAAAAATACCTTTGGCGTGAGGAGACCAACAGGCAGCCCCTCAGACATTTTAAATTATAATTGTCACAGCAGGCCTCTTTGCAACAGAATCATGACCAAAATCTAAACCAATTTTGCAAACAAAATTTTGTAAAGGTATTTGACAACTTTTTTTTCTTAATACATCACAGGAATCATTTACCTTTATTAGATGCCTGCCTCCATGAGGAAATAAAGGAGAGTCCAGGTCTAGAACTCTATCATTCTTCTTTTGAAGCCATTTTAGATTAATAGGACCCTGGTGATTTCATGCAATTGACCTGCCAGCCACTGGTAACTTCATAAGAATTTTTCCCTGAGGGACTGCAGGGTGCTGAACTGCTGAGTTTGAGCACAGGCACTACATTGCTAAGTGGATGAAAGGGTAGAATTAGATGAGAGCATTTTCAGTACAATTTGGTCCTTGCTGTTTTGCAGCAAGCAATCCTGTTGTGCCCACTGTGTGTGAGATCATGAAGAGAGAAGATACATATTTAGCTACCTGCTCATCGGTGAGCCAATGCATCTACCTGCATTTAAATCCAAAGTAAAAGCGCTTACCAACCACAACTTTTTTAAAAGCTTGCAGAAGTGGTGAAAATACAAGATGCATTTTATCCTTCTGACTTTAAAAAAAAAAAAAAAAAGGAAGAAGAAGAAATTGTTATAATCATTGTGCATCTCTATGTCTATATGTAATGTAATAATTCAGAAGGAAAATGTTTGTTTTTAATATGAAATAGTGGGGATTTCAAGGAGAATGATGTGTGACCCTTGGTACTAATTCTTTTTAAAAATTACTTTTTGAATTACAGCAAGAAACATTTAAATATATCATCAATTTAATATGCAGTCTTCTATCAGAGAGCAATCAAGAAGCATTTGTAATGAAGGAAATCCTCTTGGATTTTAAGGTCCCCTCTCCATCCCTTTTCAGTTTAGTTCAAAAGCTGCAACGTTTCTATGTCACAGCCAAAGCAAACATATACCTCTTTATTTGTTCAAAATGCAATGTCAGACATGCTGTCAGGTCCAGAAAGAATAATTCATTGAGTGTTCATGATTTCATAAAATATAATATCAACCCCCAAAAAATAACATAGAGTTTTTAAAACTGTTCAATTAATAAAACATCAGTTTTGGCACCTGATATCAAAATTGGCATCCTACTAGCATCCTTATCATTCCAAAGCAGAATTGATATCTTCAATGGCGTATCAGTGGCAGAAGATGTCACGTCTGAAGCTTTCATAAATTTTAGAATCTGTTGACCATTTCAAAAATTTGAAAAAAAAAAAGCTTCAAATAAGATCCTTAATCTTTTTCTGTCAGAATTACAAAGTAGATGAATCTTCCATCCCTTATGAGTTTAATAATATGCTTGAAAAGAACAAAAAAAGTTTGTTCCTTAAGCAACAGTGACAAATTGTTGAGTGTGGCTTTATTCTAACTGTTTTCTGTATCAGTCATTAGACTCTAGGCTTGTAAATGTTAATAACATTATACTGTGAAGTAAATACCCACAGATCAAGGTTTTTAAATGTGTCTTCCTTAAATTAGCATCCTTTAACTTTACAAAATTTCAAAACTCCTACTGAAGTCACAGTGGCTGTAGAATACCACTACTACAGTCCTACATAACCTACATGCAGGTTAGAAATGGAAAGAACTTCACATGAGCTTTTTGACCAGAAGTCTCTGCCACTGTGATTTATAGTTTTAACATTGAACTCTATAGATCATCTCAATTTCTGTAGCTGTACACTTCAAAGTGTTGCAGGTCTCTTGGGGAAAGAAAGGCCCTTTAGGTCTGTGTAGCTGGGACATTGATATGTTTCTCATTAAGATAAATGACCCTGGGATACATATGAAAATAAGATATAACTGCTTAAGAGGTTGTCCCAATACCTACAATGTGAAATAGAATTTTTCAAAGATTTGCTCCACTAAAAAAAAAAAAAAAAACAACAAATTTTTCTGTGGACATACATTAATTGATTCAAATCATAAGGAGAATAATTCTATTAAAAACAGTGCTAAAGGTCAAAGTGGTGGAAGCAGTCTTCTCATTCAGGCTAGGGTATAAAACAGGTGTGGCTGCCATTTAAAAGCCATGTCACAACTTCACTGTTACAAGCTCATCTAGGACTGGAAACAATGCAGGCGCATGCTGCAGCTGGCCTCAGTAAACTGCAGTAACTGAAACATTCAGGATTTCCTAAATTATTACAAAGGCACTCCATGCTCCAAGAAACCAAAAGGAAGATGTGCCAATAGCTAGGGCTGATTTAAGTGTCTGTCCTTCCAGATACAAGTTCTGTGATGTGCATTTAAAAAGCTGAATCAAGGCACTCTGAAAATGTCAATAAAGACTAGTATTTTACAAAGATGATAAAAGCTATTACCAGCTGCAGCTATTAACATGCTATGATGTCCTGTGAGCAGAAGGGAGTGTCCTGCACAGTCTTAGACACCCCAACTTGTTGTAGGCTGTCATAGCTCAACTCCTCAGTCAATAGCATGGTAAGCCACGGTAACATAGTTGAAGAAGACCTTTGTGTCTGCATAGAATTGTCTTATAATCATCAGTCTCCAAATAGTAGGAGTTTGAGGGCTGCTTACATGCATCATTGTTAGAGTACTATGCAACGCATTTTCAGAAAAGTCTTAATTTTTGCTGTTTTGTCCTTTTAATGAAGATACAAGCAAAACTATAAAGGACAAATCTCTGTGATACCTTGATTCATATATGTCAGATATAGAGATATTTTTTACCCTTGAGAAATTACTTGTTTCGTCTGGTTGGCTGCAGTAAACTTTCTGAGAATATCTTTCATTTGGATACAATACATATGATAACTTATATTTATTCATATGCTCTCTGTAGTTGTCGTGTTTCAAATAAAGATCCAGGATTGCCATGATTTACATGTATGCTCTAATTTCTGCTTAGTGACCTTCACTAGAATTTACTTAAACCCAATGCTCATAAGTGTAGCATAGCTTCCTCCTGTATCTAAGACCAAGCCTAGTCACACTGATGTCAATGTTAAAACTCGTGCTGATTTTCCTGAAAGATGAGGCCCATTTATTGCATACTCAAGACCCTAAAGGCTCTTCTAAAGCCTGCAATAATCCAATCCCCTGTTGTACTGTGGCTGATTAATTCTGCTCGAATTATTCCCTGAGTAGTACTACATTGCAAAACATTTTTTTTTTTCATTTCAATTTCTTTTTTCACATACCATTTTATTGCTTTTAAACTATTCCCTTTTCTTTATCTTTCACGATCAGCTCCAATATCTTGTTAGGCTAGCACACAAATTTACTGAGAGGGCAAGCAGCAGACAATGAAACGAGCAAACAGAGGAGCAGAATATGGGAATTGTTGGGAAAAGAGATGATATTTCAAATAGTTTTAAGAAGTTATTCAAATGTCTCTACTTTCATTTCTATAAGGCTTGCTAAATCTTATTATTGCCTCAGCTTGTAGTAGTTTAATACCTTTCAAAGTTAATATTATTTCCCTGGAGAGGAACAAACAGAAAAAACTAGAGATAAATCATTGATGCTTTAAATGAAAGACAATTTTTAGTTCTTATTTAAAAAGAAAAAGAAAAATTACAAATGCACACATAAGTAAAATTATTTCATTTTTTGGCTTGCATTATTCATAAATTTTAATACTTTAACTTTTTTTGTTCTAATCCTTTTCAAAACAGAAAACGAGAAAGTGTTTCTTCAAAAGATGCTCAGAAAAACTGTTATGGCTTTTCCAGCCACATAATTTTTTCCTCATATTTCCCCAATATAAAAGCATCAGAGTAATGCAATTGCATGGATTTTTTTACTTTACGTAAAAGTCCAGATTTAAACTACTTTTATATTAGCCAAAACATATTTCCTCAGTCATACTGATTAGTGTCAAAGATAACAAAGGACTCATATATATACAGGCACATTAATGTACATACACAAATGTTCATTTGTAGGACCACGTGTGTTGTGTATGTATTTACCTTTCATCCTCACTAATGTTCTTTCCTTTGCAACCTGTAGATTGTCCTCCAAAAATACAGTATGTAACATGGCATAACTGTCAATTCACTTTTCCAAATGCTCTGAAAAATGCAATGAATACTGAAGAGAGAGTTATCTTGAAATGCCTAAATTCCCTTGAAGGAAAGTAACTGAAAGGAATTGACAGTATGTTCCCCATTAGACCTCTTCACCTGAACCCATTTTTCACTCTCTTTCTGTTGGCATTGCCTTTTATTGTAAGTGGATAAGTTTGTGAAAGCTGCTTTGTAGAACCAGTGAGTAACTAAGGCAAGCTGTGAAGCTATTGTGTAGTGCACAAAATTATACTCTACTAATGAAACCAAACTATGTCTCCTTATGGGATTAGCTGGGTGCTAATTAAGCCTTCTCTGCTTCTAAATGACACAAACCTGTCAGCAGCTCCAGGTCACCATTTTTAAAGCAATGGGTGTTTCTAGCATATAGGAGTTGCAGAGCTTGTGCCGTTTATGACACGCATTGGTTTCCTGTCTATATCACGGATCAGGGACTTGGATTGCTTACTCTGAAATGCACACTGTATGAACACTTGGGATAACTTTTCGAAAGACAGCATAAGACTTAGGAGAAATGGTTAGTAAAAGAGAATGCAAAACAAAGGCACACAGCAAGAATGCCACAAAGCATTCCAGAACTGTCTGAAATATAGCTGTGATTATAATGATGCTGTCTGACAGGATGAGACCGCATGTTACAGTAGGAGTATTTCAGAAGGCTTATCTCAGTACTGTGTTCTAAGATCATGTGTAGCTGCTTATGCACTGTGCTCTATTAAAACATGCTCCAATAGGGGACCCAAAGCTTTTCCAAATAGACCTTATTTTAGCTACAAATGCAGGGAATGGTAAGTACCTATGTGCCACTGCTCAGGCTGAGGCACTTAACTTGAAACCACTTGTGACTGACAAGAGGTGGAACTACCATCCTCCGAAAGATTTACCCAGCTCTGAAATCTGTCACTGCCACAAGCTAACGCATTAGCCAATGGCTTAATTTTGTTAAGTTCATGAGCAACAGAAGCCATTGCCTTGATCTTTTCATTGACTTTACTGGATTTTAGATTAGACCCCTCAGGAGCTGAAGAGTTGACGGTTTCAGCTGCCATAAGTTATAGTAATGCCTTAAGAGCTGCCAAAGTGTTTTTTAAGGCTGGAGCTTTTTAGGTATTTTTTTGTTCTTCAAATAATTTTCTTTTCTTGAAATGTCCACTATGTCTTTATTGTATCGAGCTGCACTTCAAATTAATTTCACCTCTAAAGTAAAAGATTTCTGAAACATAAATCATATTTTATGAAATAAAATCTGATATCGCTCATATATGTAACTTAAGTCATATTGCAATTGGATTCACAAGCTCTGAGTGGAAAAACCTAGTCAATGACAATGATGTCCCTTTCATCATCAGGTGACAATTTTCCATGTTTCTATAAATAAAAAAAGCTGTCTTGTACTTCCTTATGTAATGCCTACATATTGTCTTCAAAGATTAAGAACAATATTTCCTAAAACTATCAGTCTCTACCACTGCTACTACCACTACTACCACTGTCACTATCTACAGCTGTATTTCATATGAGCACGTGATGGGAAAGTAACCATGTTAGAAAGTTATATCACAATGTACATAAATATTGTCACATAAAGTAATTTCTCTAAATTCCTTGAATATTTGAAAACTCAATGAAGTTGTGGGCAGGCAATGAATTTAAAAATATATTTTTAATCTCTAAAAATATTGAGGATCATCTTAATTTTGTAAGTTTGAGCAGTGCTCAAAAAACTGGAAGCCTTAATTCCATATATCTTTTTATTTCTTTAGATCATTTAAAACTGCACATAGGTCCTTAAACGCCAAAATGCCTTTTATTGCAAAGCATGTGAAAGGAGAAGGTAAAAAAATACACGTGACACTTCTTTTGGGATTGGTCTGATAATAGTTGTACCCATGCTAATTTAATTTTGGGAATCCATTCAGTCATTATAATTCACTTTCCTTAATGAGTTAGTGCATTGAGTCCTCAAGGTTACAGAGCTCAGTGCTCTGTGATCATCATTGCTTCCTTGCACATGTAAAGGGGCTTAGCACACAAATCATTTGTAGCAGGCTACACGGCTATTGTTGCATATGCACTAATTGTTGCCCATGACAGGATAGGCACTAGTAGGGATAACCCACAGTAGGCAGCACAGTACAGAACTGGGTAACATAAATCCGACTAAACTGAAACAGTGATAGAACTCAAACCAATTTAATGTAATAAAGTACAGATATGTTATAGACTGTGCATAGCCCACATTTTACAAGACTTATTAGCAACAAATAAAATTACAGCAATAATTAATCTTTGACCTGTCAGTATTCATACTGTAACTCAATGATATATGTCCAAAATACATGGCTCTGACTTGCCAAGAACATCTGAGGGAGGTTAAAAACTGTATGTTGCTTTTTTGCAATATGTGTAAGCAGTAGTAAAGTGCTGCTTCAAACTGTGTGAATACTCAAACCACAATACAGGGCTGCTTCTTACAAGCTATAGAACCTAAAAAATAGGAATGCCTCATTGTGGAGAGAGAGAGGAAGGAACAGGCATTTTTTCTGTTCTCTATCAGACGTTTTTTCTCTTCTCTATCTTCCTGTCTAGCCATGACAATTATGTGCCTTATCAAGAAATATATAACATATGACCCATCCCCAAATGTTGCAGTCAAGTAGAAATCAGTGTTATATTCCCATGACTGATTTAACAGAAGGTACATACATGGGTATGAATATAACATCCATGGTAGTGCTAGGGTATGAGGAGTCTTAAGAAGATTTGTTACGATGATTTGGTCATGCTTGTCAAATCTCAACACCTGTTACTCATTTTGTTCTTTTTGTATTTTTGTATTGAATGCTAGGATGTTTTATGTTGAATGCTAACATAGAAAACTGATACTAGTATCCAAATTTAACCTTATGCAAGACAGCACAATCTTGTGGAGGCTGACTTTTACTGAGCAAAGAACACGTGTGTGTGACTGGTACATACTTTGCCTCACATTGCTGTCAGCTCTTCTCCAATGCTGGTCAAAAGTAACGGCAAAACCTGTCCTAAAATTTTCCAGAGCTAATCTTTGCAGGAAAAAAATATGTGGAAAAGCAAGAACTAAGCAGAATTGTGATCCCTTGGAACAGCGCCACAGGAAACAGGTCTTTGGTAGTTTCTATAAGGATAGGAACCTTTTGTTTTAGCAGTTAGTTTGTGTGATAGTAGGAGAAACTGCATTCAGCCTCGCCCAAGTTATTAGCTGTTGAAATAGAAATTCTTCCACACACCAATGTTTTTAGATGCAGAAATTAACAGTTTAATAACACAAGGTAAAAAGGAAATGTGGAATCTTCTTAGTATGAGCTTTAGTATATTAATTCAATAAAATTTTCATCAGCCAGTCTTTCCAACCGAAAAAAAAATCCTGCCACATATATAAGCAATTTAGGGGCAGATATGACTATGCTCAGACAGAAATTGTTTTCACATACTCATCTTAAACATACATTAGCTTTCCTCAGGAGCCTCTGTTTATTACAGCAAGATAGATCTTGGGGGAGGAACATGTGACAGGTGGTGATCTTGGTGAACAAGTGGCTGCATGGTACTTGGTTGCCAACAGGGTTTAAAGCAGGACACTGGTCCAGCAAGGGTTCTTTCCATGCTGTACTGGTTTTCATGGACGCTGTGGGTCCACAGCTCCTTCCAGGAAACCTGCTCCTGCATGGGATCCTCCATGGGTTGCAGGGGAACATATAGCCTCACTATAGTCTTCACCACAAGCTGCAGAGGTATCTGCTCTAGCACCTGAAGGACCTTCTCCCATCCTTGTTCACTGACCTTGGTGTCTATAGGACTGTTTCTGTCCTTTTTTTTCTCACTCCTTTTTCTCACAATTGCTGCAGAGAACTTTTTTTTTTTTTTTTTTTACCCTTTCTTAAATATGTTATCACAGAGGGGCCACCAGCTTAGCCTACAGGCTCAGCTATGTCTGGTGGTGGGTCCATTTTGGAGCTGCCTGCAACCATCTATGCCCAGCATCAGGCAGCCCTGGCCTCCTTTCACAGAGGTCACACCTGCAGCACACCTCACAACCAAAACCTTGCTATGTCAACGCAGCACAATGAATTTAACTGTTAAAGACAGTATGAGGCATTTGGCTGAACCCTCATCTGACCTTCTCTATCCTGCAAGTTTAGAGCTTTGATGCGAAGCGTCAGCAAAACTGGCATCAGCAAGAGCAGCAGCCAGTTTTTCTGTGAAGATTGACTAAGATCCTATCAGTAAACTCAAAATTATTATTCTGAAAGTGTTTCTTTAATTTATTTTCTTTAGAAAGAAATAAAACCATAAAGCAGGACATGACAAAATGATTAAAATTTCTTTTACTGTATCACCTAGGAGCATGCATCACATCTTGTAGCCTTTTACTTCCTCTGCAGCAATTCAAAACCAAATTCGTTGTCAAAAACAAATTCATTGTCAAAAACATCCACAATCAGAGTTGTAAATAAAAACATCTGAGCTAAAAAAAACAATGAAACCCTTACACACCACACAATGGATATAGAATAATCATCCATTTAATATAAATGCTCTTTTAATAACAGTGTTCATCATCTTCGGGAACACTTTAGAGTAGTTTAAAAGACCCTAGGTCCACTGTAGGAGAGGATCTGGTTTGAGACCATCTTAAGAACCTGAATATATACAAGTCCATGGGACCTGATGAAATCAATCCACGGGTCCTGAAGAAGCTGGCAAATGAAGTTGCTAAGCCACTGTCCATCATACTTGAAAAATCATGGCAGTCAGGAGAACTTCCCGATGACTGGAAAAAGGGAAATATAACCCCCATTTTCAAGAAGGGGAAATTGGATGAGCCAAGGAACTACAGACCACTCAGTCTCACCTCTCTGCCTGGCAAAATCTCGGAGTGGATTCTCCTGGAAGGCATGCTAAGACACATGAAAAACAGCAAGGTGCTTGGTGACAGCCAGCATGGCTTCACTAAGGAGAAATCCTGCCTGACCAGTCTGGTGGCCTTCTGTGATAGGGCTACGGAACTGATGGACAGGGGTAGAGCAGTTGATGTCATCTACATGGACTTGTGCAAAGGGTTTGACACTGTCTCACATGACATCCTTGTCTCTGTGTTGAAGAGACATCAATTTGATACGTGGACCAGTCAGTGGATGAAGAAGTGGCTGGATGGCTGCACAAAAATAGTTGTGCTCAATGGCTCAATGTCCAGCTGGAGACCAATAACGAGTAGTGCCCCTCAGGGATCAGTGTTGGGCCTGGTCTTGTTTAACATCTTTATTGGTGACATAGTGCGGCTGAATGTGCCCTCAGCAAGTTTGCCGATGACACCAAGCTGTGTGGTTCGGTTGATACGCTGGAGGGAAGGAATGCCATCCAGAGGGATCTTGACACCCTTGTAAGTTAGGTTGATGCTAACCTGATGAAGTTTAACCATGCCAAGTGCAATGTCCTACACCTGGGTGGGAGCCATCCCAGGCACAACTACAGGTTGGGCAGAGAAGATATTCAGAGCAGCCCTGCAGAGAAGGACCTAGGGGTTAAAACTTAAACAGGGGAAGTTTAGATTGGATATGAGGAAGAAATTCCTTAATGTAAGGGTAGTGAGGCACTGGAATGGGTTGCCCAGGGAAGTTGTGAATGCTCCATCCCTGGCGGTGATCAGGACCAGGCTGGACATAGCCTTGGGTGATACGGTTTAGTGGGAGGTGTCCCTGCCGATGGCAGGGGATTTGGAACTAGATGATCTTAAGGTCCTTTCCAACCCTAACTATTCTATGATTCTATGATTCTATTTCATGTAGCTGCATCCAACAGGAAATTGGTGGTAGACATGGAAGCAAAGAAATGACAATTATGACATAAATTTCAGTGGTTTATACTCAGTTGCAACTATTTTTTTTTTTTCCCCTCTTTTTGTTTTATGATTCTTCTTTGACAAAGAGATAAAATGGAGAGAGGGTAGCAAAGAGAGAGTGAGAAAATGTATTTCTATGAAATTTCTCATACTACTTAATTTCTCTTTCTTCACTCCTAGCTGTTTGGGATAGGTATTAGCTGGTGATATCAGTAGAATCATAGAATAGTTCCAGGTTTTATTAAGGTCAGGAGATCAGCAGTACCTTACACCAGTTTTGGCTCTGCCTTGTTATGTAGTATGTTGTGCAAAACAGCCCATCCTTACTTAGTTATTTTTTTCTTCCATTTTAGCAATTTTATGGGCATTGAGTAATCCAAACAATATTTAGCTGCTTACGGCCATGTATTGTATTCTCTCTATACAGAGAAGTGCTTTTTAGAAATGCTTCATAAAAGTAAAATATTCAAAAGAAAAAGTATCTGATACTAGAGATATCACAGGCAAAAAGGAGAGAAAATTCTTCCTGAAAATATTTTCATTGATGAAATTAGCAATGAATAAACATTGCTACATTTCTCACAAAACAAGTACAATGTTTGTTGCTTTTCAGAAGAATGAGAAAGTTTGTGTGTTTGATATGAATTTAAATGCATTTGTCAATGAACTGCACAGGTAATAAGCTCCCTCGGCCAATACGATCTGCAATAAGATCAGGTGATACATAACAACATCAAGTATTATTTCTAAAGCAGACATTTTAAGGAATTATAGTGTCTACTCAGGCATTTTTCCTAACAGCAGAATCTGTTTCAATGGTAGGAGTTTCAGTTCAGGGAGCTAGGCAGTATGAAAGCAAGCAACTCAAAGAATCCTGTCTTTTAAATCTGAGGCAGATATAATTCCTATATGTGACTGTATAAAATGGCGGAAGATTCTACTATAAAATCTAAGTGATTTATTACATTGACATGGAGCACAGGTGAACATATTTCTTCCTTTTCCACTGATACCATTAAGAAGTATTGCTTCATTTATCTTATATATTCTACCTTCATTTATCACATATATTTTTACCTTCAACACTGGTTAGCAGGCTGCAATACAAACTTTTAAAAGAAACTTTTGGTACACAAATAATGAGATTTCTTTGTACAAAATGCAGTTCAGAAGGCTTTGAGATGTCCTTTTTACTCCTTCTGTAAGAAGAATAATAAAAATAAATTAGTGACCAATATTGAAAGAAGAGAAACATTAAGCCCCATCTTACTAACTGTCCTCCCCTTTTATATGCAAACAAACTTAAAATGCTCTTAGTTGGCAAAAGCATGATAACAGATGAATATACTTCATACTTCAATGTCTATGCCATTGAATGATAAATTGCATTAGTTCTTAATTCATATAGTGAATAAATCAACCAGAGGATTAGTAATACAATCAAGCAAGCCATGGGGGAAAAAAAGAATCTCAACATCAAAATAATCAATAACAGGGTGCATTTGAGAATAGTATCACAAACAAGCGTGTTTTAAAATATGAGAAAGCAAATCACTCTTCCCTTGCCTCTCCCAGGATGTCAGTAGCTGCAGCCAAGCTCCTCAGGGCAAAACTTCTAAACTTAGCAGAGGCTGAGTTGCATAAAACAAGTGTTTGCCAGGCTAGAAAACATCCACTGTGCAAATTGCTATGAATGGCTTTCAATGAATTTGCAATAGTAGCATGCAGGGGAGACATATGCAGCTAAGAAACCCAAGGGGAAAAAAAGAGAAATACGTATTAACTAATACTAAGTCTAGTAACTAAAGCACAATAAATCTGCCTTCCTTTTTCCAATTTTCTCAATGGACTCACTACAAGCTATGCAGATTTATTAAAATCTGATTGTTCCTACTATTGAAGACAGTCCTAAAAGCCAAAAATGCCTTTTTCTTTCAAAAAATGTTTCTCAGGACATCTTTTTCTATTGCTGCTGACATTGTGGCAATCCTGTCACTGTGCTTTCAGGTATTCCTGCTAGTCTAACTAATGAAAATCTGCATGTCTAAGAAAATGTTTCTGCTTTATTAGAAAGTTATCACACAACTAAGATTGGTGTCGTGGTTTAAGCCATAAATCAGCCACACCATTTGTTCACTCACTTCCCCCGTTTTCTTCCCTCTGCTCCTGGAGGGATGGGAAGGAGAATCAAAAGAATGCAACTCCCACAGGTTGAGATAAGAACAG
>JANRGW010046140.1:0-41498 GCA_024733675.1 Psilopsiagon aymara | reverse complement strand
TCCTCGTGGCCTCCTCTGGACTTGTTCCAACAGTTCCATGTCCTTTTTATGCTGAGGACACCAGAACTGCACACAATGCTCCAAGTGAGGTCTCATAGAGCAGAGCAGAGGGGCAGGATCACTTCCGTTGACCTGCTGGTCGTGCTTCTTTTAATGCAGCCCAGGATACGGTTGGCTTTCTGGGCTGCGAGTGCACACTGCCGGCTCATGTTCATTTTCTCATTGATCAACACCCCCAAGTCCTTCTCCACAGGGCATATATATATATATTTATTTATAATTTGGTTTAGTATATCAAAATATCAGCAGAAATGGTCCATTTGTTTTGCACCAGTAACACAGAATATGACTTAAGGGAAGTTTTAAATGAACAAAGCATAAGCAGGACTAGCCAAAGTACTATTACAGAAATTTGGCATACAGCCAGGACAACTTTCACACCTGACTTACTTTAGTGACATCAGAGATCCAGTAGAAGAATAAGAATTAACACTGAGATAGAACATACTCAGAAGGGTCATGGCAATTGCAGGAACTAGCACACATATAATTACAGGCTGCTTCTGCCTCCAGTGAATCTGCACATTTAAAAGGAAGGCATGAGAAGCTGATGAGACCAGAGAGAGAGAAATAAATACCACAGAAATGTGAAATCTTACTTGCAAAATTATATCTTAATAGGCTTTTGCATCAGCTGTTAAAGCAAAAGATCCACGGATGTCCAAAACTCGGAAGTACACACAAACAAACATACTGTATCAAATTTAACCTTCTCAGGTGCTCCAATTAACCTGATAAGTTTTTTTCAACTGTGCAAGGCACTGCTGTACTAATATTTATGGTATTAAAGAGTCCCATGTTTTCCCAGGGTCCTAAGGGAGGTATCTTGAAGGCTAAACATGATATACTTATTTCTGTGCATTCTACTTCTAGCAGCTGCCATTTAAATGCAAATTACTGGATAAATTACCAATCATGACCTATAAGAAATATTTCTAGTAGCATTCAGCATGATTGATTTGAGTTCTATAGCACTACCTTCTCACAGGAATTATCTATTTTGCAGTCTGTTTTGCTCTGCAGCAAGATGGAATGATAGAGACCAAGAGGAAAGATGTATACAAAATGCCTGCTAACCATCAAGGCTAATGGAAACATTTCATCCTAAACCAACATCAGAGTTCATTTTGTAGCCACATACAGTAGCTGACCAAACAGAAATTGTAAAGATCTATTCCTTAACTTGTGGGATAAGAGGCTTTTGCAATTGCTTTTTTTGACCATTAAAAAGCCAGTTAAGATGTACTCTGCCTGCAAATGTTGCATGTTAGTAAACAGGGTATCGTGTTGCTCTCAGCAGTTTAGGATGCAGCAACATTAACATGGACATATTCGTATGTGGCATGGCCTCCTCTTTGTATGCCCATTTACAATCTGATTGCATGTCCACTTCAAAATAAAATACAAATTTCTCTCTGTGAAATGGATAAAATACTATTACTAAATGATATGCATAATCATTCCGTGCATTACTACTGAAAGGTGATATTGCAGTGACATTGAGAAAATTGGATCTATTCTTCATACAATTATATAGCTACACGTTCACTCTAATGCCATTCTAATTGGAAAGGAGCACTGAAATGTGAAACTGGGTGCATTTCAATATCTAATTATCACTCGGTAACTCATTCTCAAAATAGTTTTCTGGAAAAGACAGTTGCCAAGAATGCTATTTTAATTCTGAAGTCTTCACTAGCATTCTTACAGAAAAAAAAGTCTTCTATTTGCTATTTGCCTGTGTTGCAGTTACACCACTGAAAAGAAAGATGGACAATAAATATGTACACATGTATTTGTTCTTGCTCCAATGGAATGCACTTGCATTTACCACTCTGCCAGTCAAATTACTGTGAGCGAGATATGCTTCCTGAGGGTAGAGCTCTAAAGGATTAAGAGATAAAACCAAATTAAATTAAAAAAGCAATATAAAGGCATCATTTTTTACATATAACATTTGCTACGTACAACAATAAAAGAAGTCATTTGACTTATTGTAGGTAAAATCAGCAGAAAATACGGTAAACAGCCATTACAGTGCTACAACAAGGTTCTTTTCAATAGATGTTTCTCCCTCAGGATTTAACCTGTTGACAATCAAATGCAATTTAATTTTGATAACAGACTATCTTGGGGGTAATTTTGTAATGAAAATATTCTGAAGAACCAAACAAACATGAAATATAGCAGTTTTGGGGCTTAATCTGGAAAGGAATAGAAACTTTTACACAGCAACACCGAGACTGAGAGAAACAAAAGCATCCTCTGCTTGATTGTGTAAAGTGGCAACTTTCACCTGCGAAAACCTCCTTGGAAGAAACCCAGCAAACAGCAGCCAGAAACAGGCAAGTCCCAAGATGCTGAAAGATCTGAAGAGATCCCAAGCTCTCTACTTTCAAGATTAGGCTAAAATTCCTATTTTCCCCTGCAAGTTCATGTTATTTTTGTTGTCTCCACATCCTTTCCACAAAAGCGTAATTCAACCTAAAACTAAAATTATTTTTGTTACCTAATGAAAAGGCTGCATCAGGAGGTGATACGAAGAACAACTTTGAGACATTAGGTTACCAACACCAGGCATTCTGAACACACTCTAAACATGCTCCTTTCTGGCTGATGCTAATCTGTAATTACAGTCTATAGAGACAGGGAGCGCTGCAAAAAGCTTCTCCAAAGATCATTACTAGGTATCATCTTGCCCAGAACAGAAAGAATGGGGGAAAGAGAACAAAACCACTAATTTTGGCAGGTTGAATAAACACCCATATCTGCAGCCAAGCAGACTGTTATCAACAGCATGAAAGAGATTCTTTATCTGCATTTTGTACAGGTGTCTGTTCACACATCACAGTGTGAGCTTTACATTTCTCACAACCACATAACACTGCTGACTCATGTTTAGTTACCATAGGCCTGATCATCTTCTACAGACCAGTCATTCTTGCACTTCAGAAGTATTCCTACCAGAAAGGAGAACTTTTAATTTTACTATATTTAATTATACCTTTCTTTTGTTTGTTCTGAAGTATTCTTCTAGCTTGTCAACATCATTCCAAAGAACTGACCAATTCTGCTGTAGTTTTGAAGCTCATCCTCACCTGCTGCCATCTGAAAATTTAATAAATGTACTATAGCACCAAACCCTGTGCAGGCTGCTTGAGAGGCCCACTGATTCCTATTCAGCAAAGCCATTAATAACTACTCTTTGATTAGAATGGCTCTAGAGCTTTATATCTGGCCTTTGGAACCTCATTCCTCCTTTCTAAGTTCTCATACACAATTACAAATGTGGCTCCAAGATTTTTTAAGTGGGGCTGTAAATGCCCCAAAGAAAATGTCTGCAGACCTAAATATTTTGAAACTATACACTAGATAGAAGGCCACAGATCAGGTCAGGATCTACCATGACTTCTTTTATATTAGTTCTGAGCATAGGATTAAAACACATCTTAGTGAAAAACAAGGTAAAAAGATTTCAGTCTTACGGACAGTGTCTGCTACAATCTCTCCTTCCTGTTAAGCAGTAAAATAAGCAATCCCTTGGTACTGCATGCAGAGGGCTTTCTTCTAACATTTTATGCTCCAGGCTGATTGGCTCTTCTTAGCTTTTGACGTATTTTCCCTGCAAATACTCTTTGGCAGCCATTCTTAGCAATTCAACCTACTTTCCATTTTTTATACAATTTCTTCTTGAGGTGTAAATCCTGGAAGAGTTCATGTTTTAGCTGCCCCTCACTTAAAGATAGCTCCTGCCTGCATTCTCTCAGGACCTGCCAATTCTCTTGAACAACTTTTCTCTTGCTCTGACACTATATCTTTATCAGTAACTTAGGGATATCAAATATCCCTTCTTTAAGTCAAATTATCTTTCTCTTCTGTATCAGAAACATCAGTATTTCATAATCTTTGTCACAAACCCCACCTTTCGTTTTTCCATTTCACCTGTTCACTTTTAACCATCACAACACAATCCATGGGCCCACCTTTAACTCTTTCTTCAATCCCCAAAAACCTGGAAAATGTCTGCAAAACATTTTAAACAAATATTGGGCCATTGGGATCCTTTCTAGCAGATAGGTTGGTAGTTCATGACCCACGTTACTGCTCAACAGCACTTTGAACAATCTTGGCTGGCTTGGTATTCTTTTGATCATTCAAAATATAAGATAGTAAGACATCCGATGGAAGTCTCTGGATGTCTCTCTTGCTACATTGCATTCATCAGAGCTTTGTGTATTAAATATCCCTATATAATTAATCATTATATCCACTTCTCTCCAAAAGTTCATTTCCTTGCCTCTTTTTTTCCTTTTTTTTTTTTTTTGTTAAATAACTCCTCTTTGGTATTCAAGTCAAAGCTTCCTTTGTCTTTCCTCCTGAACAATTAATATCTATGTATATTATTATTCTCTATATAAAACCTTCCAGTTCCTCCCTTTACTTCCATAATCCTTGCACTGTAGTACTCAAGATATGTAGGCCCTTGGCATACAAAGTAAGGGCTACCAGAAGCACCAAGGATTTGAAGGATACCATAAAATAAGTACAAAAGACTCACTTTTCCTTTCTGTCCTAGCATATAATGAAATGATAATGGTCCTTTGCTGTGGCTGGCCAGAAGGAGAATGTTACGGACAGATGGATGCCAAAAGAAGAGATCTAAAACCAACAGTCCTAAAAAGATGAAAAAGATTTAAGAATCCCAGTCTGTTGCTATAGTTCAGACTGCTGAGCAATTCTAACGAAGACTGTTCAACCGTACTTTTGGATTGTGTATAATCAGTTCTTGAAAACCTCCAAATCCCATTGTAACTTGATATTTTTACTATTCTTCTTATAAAATACATGACAAGTGTTTTTGCCATTAAAAAGCTTTAGTGTTTTAAAGGGGATGGAAGCACAATGAAGAAAATGCACCAATTAAATAATCACTTTCTTCGTACAAGATCTGATTTTTCATAGAGAAAATTAGAACTGTGAATCTGTGCAGGACAAAATACAAAATGAAATAGAAGAATACCTCACTCTTTTTGGATAACAGGAATGCATAGCTAAATAAATATAGCCCCATATTTCTAATTTCTTTGTAAAGTTTAAAAATAAACTCTCAGAGGTAATATAATCTTAAAATGTATGGAATAACCTTTTCCAGGTGTAGCAACCACCATCCAAAAGACAAAAGGAGTAAAATCCATATTGTAGCAAAAGGCCAGAAATAAACCCCTGCACTTCAACATACCCTAGGGAAGCTTGATCTGACCAGCCAAATTAGGCTGAATTTCATTTTAAGAGAGCTTCATAAAGTAAGATAATGGAATTATCAGTTGCCAGCAGGGGTAAGATGTGTTGCACTTAGCATGAAGACATTTCCTATGCAGGCATCTACAGTCAAACTAACCAGACCAGGATCTGTTTATGGCTCAATTTGGAAATATCCATACTTTTTAAAGGATCAGTTCATCTGGCCTATTTTAGATGTCCATTTCTGAATGAGGTAAACCTACCTACTGTAAAGGGAATCTAGACAACTGGCTCATTCTGTGGCCAGATGAAACCCACCCTTGATATCCCTGTAGTTCAGGGTTATCTCACAACCTACTATAAAATAAGGACATAATAATCCTCTGGAAGAACAAAGATAGATTAAAGAAAAGACAAAAATAGAGATCCAAAAGATGCAAATATCCTCTTTCACAGCAAAGATTTTACAATAATTTAAGGAGAAATATGTCACATTCTGTGAATTCCAAATTACAGAGATAGTTCTGGCATCCCTTTGTTCAACAATATTTTTCCAATATTTCATTTGTAATCTCAATCTATTCTTGCAGAAGGAATACCACAGCAGAGGGCTTTAATCACACAGTAGTTATTTAATTTTGACATGTGATTAGAAACCCTAATAGGAAAAGCTTCATAAAATAATCTCTCTTTTGTTAAAAATAAATGTTTCTTTTTAAAGAATTCCAATGCCTTTGGAGCCATAGATATTTTTAAAGGTTTTCTACAATATGCAGCAATTTTGTCATTGATAAATGTATCTTTCCTGTACCAACAATAAATATTCAATAAAGAAATGAAGAAGACAAACTATTTTCCCAATCCACCCGATACACAAATACAACATAAACTGGAATCTATTTTTATCTGTAGCATAGAGACAATATTAATATTACCACTGCATATAAACTTTAGTCTGCCTTTACTCCAAAAAAGAAACTGAAGTGAGGACTTTTTGCCAGGACATGCTAAAGAGGTACTATCACACTTGACAAGATATTTGTTACTGCTAACATAGCAGAGAAAACCTCAGGAACATCTGCTAGCTCACCCACTTGCAAGTTTTTGTACTTGCCTATTTTTAACCTGCATTGTCTCACACTAGAGCTAAAAATATTTTACCTCAATTTTAACTGGTTTCTGGAAACTCACTCAATAACATTAAAAGAAAATGTGGTATTAAAATATAAAATCAAAGGATTCAGATGAAGTTTAAATTATTTTGGTTTCATTAGAGCCATATTGTGAATAGTAAAGCCAACTGATTTGCAGTGTTTGTCTCAGAATTTTGGTTTAGCAAAATTACCTTCTTACTATAAATAACTATAAATTTAACAGGGAAAGTTTAGATTGGATATGAGGAAGAAATTCTTTACTGTAAGGGAGATGAGGCACTGGAATGGGTTGCCCAGGGAAGTTTTGAATGCTCCATTGCTGGCGGTGTTCAAGGCCAGGTTGGACAGAGCCTTGGGTGGCATGGTTTAGTGTGAGCTGTTTCTGCTCATGGCAGGGGGGTTGGAACGAGATGGTCTTAAGGTCCTTTCCAACTCTAACTACTCTATGATTCTACTAGAGGTGAGCAGTGGACTCTCACAAACCTGCATAAATACCCATGGATATATAATATATTATAGCAAAACCAAAAAAAATAGACTCACTCACATGCTGATTATGATGCTCTTCCTTTATCAAGTTAGACAATGTTAACATGAGCTTCTTCAGTGAGAGATTTTTCTGTGAAGTTTCAATGAACCTAAAAGCTAAGGGGCTTTGACTTGACAACATACTATATATTTATTCACCTTTTTTGTTTCACATATCCTCTGGACATCTCTGGAAATATTAGCTCTGCCCTCCAGATTTGTACTGGATTGTAAATCCCAGTGAACCCCCCATCACCTTAATAGGTCTAGACTCAACTATTAACTGCTTTGTCCCAAAGATGACAGGGGATATGACAACCCCATATGTTACATGAAGAAATCTGCTGAGACAGATTAACTATGTTGGTACATTCGTATTTCCAACTGCCTCATCTGATTGCAACAAAGTACCCTTTTCACCAAAATGGAAAGCATCCCTCTGAGTTCTATATAGATATAAACTACCTAAGCTGAAGCAACTAGGAGACTAAAGCATATTTAAGAAATCAGCAGGAAAGACCAGTTTGCTTTCTAATTCAATCACTTCAGTTGCATTACTTGCTATAACACTATATTAATACGAAGATCATTAAGCAGAAGCACAGCCATAACAGGATTTTCATTTTATATATCTAGACTAATTTTGCTCTGACATTTTGCCAGCACAAACCAATCTCTTTGAAATGTATGCAAATCCAAACCTGTTCATTAAACATCCCGAAATAATTCCTATTAAGAGCAACATCACAGAAGAAAATATTCATATTGTTTTCTCAATATCAGTTACCTTCATACAGATGTTGACAGCAAGCTTCTCAATCTTGATGTCTATATGTAATAACAACCTTTCATTAACCATCTAGAGAATGCTACAAGCAAATCTGTTCAAAAGTAAAACCTGAGTAACATCTTACAGCCAGAATACGATTCTGAACCTGCATAACTGGAAAAAGTAGGCTGGCTGTGCAGCCTAAGGTCTCATAAGAAAAAAAAAGCTTTTAAATATCAGTATTTAATTTTTACAATAACCTCATAATCTCATAGATAACATTTCTAAGCTTGAAGGGCCAGAAGCTGTGAGGTTATTTATGGAGCCAGGCCTCTGCAGAAACTTACTCTCATATGTCTCAAATGCTTAACGAGTGGTTGGAAGGAAAAGGGAATCAGCTGCTCGCCATTTATCACTGCAAGAAGTAGCCCTGCAAGCCCATAAATAGCAGATAAACCATTTTTACTGATGTGGTTACGATAAGTAGAATAGGACAATAACTTAACCCCCCCTTTCACCTCCTCCAATATTCTGAGGGTGGTGACTGAAGAACAACACTCCTTGAGTTTAACTACACTATAATGGCCCTTCCCTTGGTAAAACTGTGTTTTGCTTAACTAGATTGCCTCCCTTGAACAGTGCCCATGAAGAAATTGTAAGGCAGACAGGCGCTATAAAAGAAAGCCTTAAATTACAATTAAGAGACCACAGAAAAATGCCACTCATTCCACATTAAGGCAATATTAGGATGGTTTTCAAGTAGAAGCCTATATTACTAAAAGGAGTTTTTGCTTTATTTTTTTCCCCGCTGGGTGTGAGTATTTTTTATATCCAAGAGTATTAACAGTGGTATTAACATCTCACTTCTTCGTATGTTGCAGATTTCTTACAGCTCTCTTCTCTATAAACAATGGCATCTGTGTGCCCTGAATCTCACAGGTTAAATCCATTTATAATTGAAGTGGAACGAGTATTTCACGGAAATGTATCATTCAAGAAACCGTCTCTCTTTTTCTTTTTATAGAACAGCAGTGGAAGATTTTAATCTTTTACTTTAAAAATGGAGTGTATTTACCATCTGGACAGTTTTGCTTAGTCAAGCCCTTTGGCATATTTTTTGTTCCTTGACTCAGTAATTGTGTTAGCAAAGCATTATTTTCAAAATATGGTTGCCAGAACAGAATATTGCTGAAGGGAACTGGAAGATGCAGACATTTCTGAGGATGTTTGATGCAAAATCTGATTCAATTGATAGGAAAAACTTAATGTAAGAAAGGTTTGACTACAATTTAAGCAAATTCCTCTGAAAGGTCAAATGAATATTCCCTTTTCTTCCATTATTACCATGACACTAGTAATACTACTATTTCTGTGCTGTTTATTTACTAGAGCATCTGTATTCCCTAAAAGTTGCTGGATTGTTCTAAAACAATACAATTAATACATTAGAGACCTTTTCATTCTGTATGAAAAGAGTAAATTAAATACTTCCATATGTTTTGTGGAGCCAGATATTCTAGCTTTTAATAGGAAAAACATCTGCTAAAATCAAGCCAGTACCAAGCACTACTGTATTACTTCTAATAAGACATACAATTTATCTATCATTTTTAATGCTCTTTGCTCAAGTACAAAGTGACCATGAAGACCTATTCTGTAATTCCAATAAGTTTTTCATAGTTTTTCTGTGAAACAATAAATTGCAAATTACTCTGACCTTTCGAATTTGGAATGGCCTCTCCAATAGGTTAAACTGTCTCCTCAAATATAACTTGGCAATTGTCACCTGTTTTCAGCCTCAGGTCAGTCATTTAAAAAATACAATTCTGTAAGCTAACAATGAGGTTTTGGATAATCCTCCCATACTTTAGAGAACACAACTGCAAAAATGAACTTGCTCAGAACTTCAGACTTCCTCCTCCTGGAGAAAGAGAACTGAAAAATTTCTAAAACTGAGCTACCAAAACAGAAAATGGAAAGACTGTATCTATAAAAAGGATATTTCTTGCCTTCCTTGCCTGATTTCTTGCAGCAAGAGATTGAGAGCTCTTGCATTCTATGGAAAGCGTCCTTAAAGATGTGCCAGCTCTGTTCTGCTCCCTTGTCTCTGAAGGCAGTTTCCTAGAGTATTCTACTGGGTAATTCCTTGAACAGCTGAAAGTTTACCTTCCTAAAATTCAGGGTCCTGACTTTAATCTTCACCTGAATCTCTCAGTTCTTTGAACTCCACCAGTATGTGATTAGCCAATTCACTCTCGGCTAGGGTTAGGGTAATCCATCAGGGATGCTCTCAAAGAAAGTCAGACAACATAATTAAGTATATGGAAATAATTTGGTCTGCTGTTTCATTGGGTTTTTTTTTTTTTGCTTGTGATGGTTCAAAACTTGGAGAGTTTTTCTTCATCAGGAAATGCTGAAATAGCACCACTTGAACTATCTTTATGGGAAACTGTTGCTTGCCTTTGGGAAATCTAGATGCTATGAGATACAGTCTGGAAAATGGGAATTGATTCACATATGTTTATGAGGATAGGAATCCTGCCAATTTAAGAATGTAAACTGAAGAAGAATTTTACTTTCTCTTTAAGCTGACATTAAGCATTTACATTTCAGGCTAGCAATAAATGTACACTAGATACGGTTTCCTGAGCTTTTCTTAAAAGGAAAATTAAAAAATATTAGTTCACTCGTTCAATTTACTCTACAGACATTTCTACTGTACTGCAGGTCCTGCTACAATGCTTCCAGATAACTGATGCGTTGGTGGTTCTGACGTTTATACAGGTACCAAGAATCTCCATTTAGCCAGTGCTTGGGACAATGTGTGCACTTTGGATGACAATGGACAGCCACAGAATAACTGATATGGCTCCCTTACTGTGGCCTCTCTGTTATCATTGATTTTTACCTCACAATATCTCGAGCAAATGCTTTTTCTTTAGATCTTTAAGTACTGTCAGCCTCATTTAGCATTCTCCACCTTATGGAAATAATATTTATTTCTCTTACCAGTGGTCTTCACAGACTAAATACAGAAAACAACTTCAGTGTTTCAGTTATTTAAGTTTGTATTGTTTTGTTTCTATGACCATACAAAACTCCCCCAAATTCCTTTCAGCCAATTCAGAGTGAGTGCAGATCAAGATCTGTTTCATCTTCCACTAGGTTTGCTGACAGAAGTGGCAATCTGAAACTCTGAAATCCTGAAGCTGCTGCATAACTTATGACGTTATGACAAAACTGTGTATTCATTCCACTCTCACTTTTTCAAGGTCATAGCTAAAATTGCCAAAATTCCTAACTCAGTTGTGCTGTTCCTGGACTATCATCTTCCTCCTTTACATTCTGTGACAACTACGGAACCATTTCTGTTTTCCAAGAATAACTCATTGTAGTCTCAACGTAGATAACTAGAACTAGCAGCAGTGTCCGTCGAAGACACCTTTCTGGTTTAGGAAGGCCCAGAGACACAAATAATGAATACTAAGAGAATATTCTGGGAAGCAACTGTGGATGCTTCTCTTGTCCTTATTGGACATCTGCTAATATTAAATAAGAGACAGCATACGGGACCACACAAGGGCTGGCCATATTTACATGAGCAAGAGGACAGGAAAATTTAGGATAGTTTGCCTCATCCTAATTTATATCTCTAGTCCATTTTTCTGCTTACCAATGCACTTACTGGCATCAGGTAGCTGATGATTTTATTAACTTGACTGGACAGCACCTGTGCTCATTTAATGACAGAATTTAAATCATGCTTTATTTCAGGAACCACGTAAAGTAATACCCGTTTGCTGGCTTCAAATTGCATGATTTAAAATTCATGAGTGTTCCTACCCCAGCTCATATTTTAGGAATTACAAAGTTATGGTTATGCTCTTCTTATCGCATTGCTTATATCAGAGAATGATAAATGCATTTATTTTGAATAATTTAGTGTTCAAACTTTACCAAGCTCTTCATATTGAGTGCTACAATTTGTAGACATTCAGTACTAAAACTTTTGGTAGTGACAAATGTTCTCTTTTTTTTTCAATTTCTGTTGCTAATAGATCTAACTAATACAATTATGACCCTTCAGTAGAGAGGACACTGCAGACATTCTGCACGAGTCTCTTTTGGATCATCTCAGTTGTGGCTCAGTCTAGATAACTGGGGAATAATGTTTTCCACAAAGCATATGCTATAAAACCCCTTAGTGCTCATTTTTAACAAAGAATTGCTTTCTTTGAAGCCAGCAGTTGTACCAGTGAGTTACTTATTTTAGAAATAATAGTAATGAAAATATCAATTCTTATGACTTTATCAGTCCAGTTTTCAGCAAGCAGTCTTCTCATACACATGGGCAACTCTATTCTTGTAAATATGACTGCGCATAATTTTGAAGTACTAATTATTGCACGATAGATTTGTTACTCTGCAAATTTAATGCTCACTTCACTAAGAAAGTCTATTGCATTATTTGGCATGTCTGGCACATTAAACAGTGTGCAGGCAGGGGTGCATGATTTAAGTTATGCCCCACTAGTACATGCTGAAGAGAATTTAAAAGGAATTCCAGAGTAAACGAGTTTACAAGAGTCTGATTTAAAACAGAATACTGTAAGGCCTCTATTCTGCTGTATTTGTATGTGCAGTACAGTGGGGTTGGGGAAAGAAAAGATATTACTTGTCTTTGTGTTCTTCCACAACTTTGGCCTTACTCAAGAGCCAACTGCAGCTTTCAGATGGCAACTGATCCTTACACCATGCACTTAAGAAAGACTATAAAGCAGCTCGGAATTAGCATTCTCAAAGACTACACTGGCAGAGAGGCACCTCCTTGACTTTGAGAAGTTCTCTCTGTTTCCATCACTGTATCTGAAGAAGGTATCAGATCCTGTCTGCCCTTCACTGTCCCTTTTCTCAAGTAGTTCTTACAGGATCCAGTTGTTTATTAGAAGTCTTGGGTAGAGGTAGCAAAACAATACTTTTACAGGGGAATTTGAGTAGCTGCAAACTTTCCCACCAAACAAACCAAGCTTCAATTAACAGCATTTTTAAACTGAGGAAATACCATCCTGAAACACAGCCCTCCTGCTTGACCTACTTTCACTTCTGTCTGTCACACTCAAGCTACTTGTCATGCTGTGCCCTGACTGAGCTGTCCTGAAATTCATTTTGATTATATTACCTCTTGGATTAAGATTTTTTTTTTTTTTTTTTTTTTGAGATCATGGATGTAATTTAAAAGTTTTACTTTTTATGTTCAAGGTACTTCAGCCCTCTCATCCATGTTATTTATAGGAACTGATCAATGCCTCTGTTCCATCTTGGAGCTTGTGCTCAGCCTTAGATTACTGTCTGCCTTGACTCCCTGTCATTCTCTGTTAAAATTCAAGCATTTTTCATTTTGGCTGCTGTGCATTCTGATTCTTGCCAGGAACCTTATCCAGCAACCACTGTACAACAAACACGTTAAATTAGACATAGGCTTAATTGTTTTGCTGAACTGGGACATAAGTTTCTGTGCAACCTCATGATATATCTAAATGAGTACTGCGAGCCAGCAAAAGTGCTTCTTTAGAGTGAAACAAATGTTCTCAGCATTTAATATTGCACTGCATGTTTCAGAGATTTACTTTGGACTAGGTTTAGTCTGGCCACATGGATTTAATACTCATTAGCAGTTGGAGTGAATTAGGTACATTTCTGAAACAGTTTTACAGTCCAGTTTCTCTGAAGTGAAATCTGAGTTCACTGCAAGGCCATCCTCCAATGTGAACCAAGACATGCTAAATGGGAGCAATCAGGAGACTCTTCTTCTGATCCAAGCTCACACACTAATGTAGATGCACTTTTAGGCTCCCCAGTGTAGGAAAGAATCCTTACTATTTCCTTTTCCTACATTTTTCCAAATTTATTCCATGGAGGTTAAGATTTCAAAAGTGATTATTATACTGTTAACTTAATACAGTGATTGGGCTCTTAAGCTCAAAGGCTGTTTTTAACATATATAATGCAATGCCAGACAGACACTGTCTCCAGTTACAGATTGGTAAAACACTCAGCACAAAATGAAATTAAAAGGTCTTCTCCAAGATCTTCTTTCAGTGGCTACTATTTAGATTTAATAAACACTGCAGAACTGGCTATTGGATAGACTATTAGAGAGAAGAACTTCAGGTTGTGTAACATGCTTCAATGAAAGTAATGCAGCCAAGGCAGGTAGTAGTGGCAATATTAGTCTTTTCAGAACTACCCAGTAATCAGTGGTCCACCATATGTTTTAAGCAGCTTGACAATGACTTTCCATTTCACAGAGTCACAGACTGGTTTGGGTTGGAAGGGACCTGAAAGATCATCGAGTGTCACCCGCCTGCCCATCAGGAGAAAATATAAAAAATCCATTAATGTTACATCTTCATCAATATCGACCAATTAACTGCCTGAAGGAGAAACATGCACACCCCTGTTTGGAAAAGAGGAGAGGAGAAGTAGCATATTTGTTCTATTACCAGAACAAACGAGGAGTGAAATAAAGTAAGAACACAAGAAAAGATATTAAAGTCTGTTCACACTTGCTTTTTTTCTCCCTTACTTAATAGCAATATATGCCGTCAAGGCATCAGATTTTCTAATTGGTATATTTTGGATTTGTCAGGAAAAGCAGTGAATATGATGGCTGAATGATTTGCCTGACAATAGCACAATCACTTTTTGCTGCCTCCTAGGCTCCTGACTGCTAAAGCAATATAGGTTTTATTAAATAATTATGTAATATATCCAGATGATACAGCCCTTTGAACAACAAAACCTTCCATGTGATCTTCAGGTTCCTAATGAGAACTGTGATATAATTTGATCTTTTGAGCTGTTGGCCTGAAATAATGGGCAGCTCCCTAATTCCTTCCCCTACAGGGCACTTTCTCTGCTTTCCTTGTGCCTGTCTGAAACAGGCAGGACAAGGCTAAGTTCACTTAAGAATAAGATGACATTTATAGATTAGCCAAAGGGAATTGTGAATGTGGTCCTTCCTTTATTATATTAGAGATTTTGCTCGTCCTGTATCCAGAACACTGAGTTGGTGCTCATACACTGTGGCACTTGCACAGCTTCACTACCAGATTAGCATATGCTTCTCCAATCATTCGTCTCTATTCCTTTTCACCCTTGCACTTCTTCAGAGTTAAGCCTCATTTATTAAAGCCAGTGTGTTTCAACTGTGACAATGATTGTGAACACCAAAATTTTGAGAGTCTTTTGTAGGAATTTCTGAGAGGACGATGCTCTGAAGCACGCACAGCAATATATTCCCTCAACTATCGCAGCTTTATAAACTCCTCATGGTGGAAAACCAAAACTGAAACAAATCAGGTGACTTAAGCAAGATCTTGCTGTAATTTCTTAGGCCAAATCACAAAGTCATTGCTCAGGTAAAAGTTATTGGAATGGACATAAAGACTGACTCTGTAAAAATCAATAAGAGAACAATTCACAAACCATGTAAGGAGTGAGTTCTTTAAAGTATGTGATTTTAATTGGACTCTTAGATGACATAAGTAATGATCTTAGAAGAAGACACAAAGCTACTGGGAATAACATGGTAGCAGAAACCCACTCCATTTTAACATGCCAGCACACACACATGATACTACAAGCATGAGAGAGGATGAATTGCTTTAAGACTAAGGCTGATGAGAAGGAAGTGACATTTTAGTATGATTCATCACTTACTGAATTTTATTGAGTGGTGGGCTGCTCATTATGAAAGTCTTCAGCTCTGAGAAGAAAAAAATATTTGAAGAAAGACATTACAGTTTTCATGAGTTCAATACAGCAAAATAACTGGAAACTGGACAGATTATTATGTTACCTGATGGCAACTTGTTGTGGTGAGTGCATATATAAGCACACTATTTGCATAAATACACTATTCACTTAACCTTGTGATGTATCTATATGGATATGCAGACACACAGATCAATAGGCAAATAAAGGATTTTCAAAATGTGCAGCCCAATCTGCATTGCATAAATTGTTACGAGTTGCTCCAACTCTTCATTCTGTAATGTGAGATTTATGGAGCTCTAAATCCCATTTGTATTTTTATCTGAATCAGCCTGCTCATCCCTTGCTGCTCTGCCTTCCCAAATCAAATCTGGTCAGTTCTCCCTAGCCCTGTCTGAATGTTTCCTTTGATTGAGTGATGTTATTTCTAGAAAAAAACCACTCAATTTAATGCAAATTCCTCTTCATGTCCTGGTTGACCCATCAGGATATCGACAATAACAGATTGAAGTAGTTACTTCCTGAGGCAGATGACTCATTGAGTGCTTAGTAATCAATTTTCATCGTTGTGACTGCATAATCTGTCTTTGGGGTTCTGTTACATATCGTGACTAGAATGCCACAGAATCCCGGACTGCCTGATACCAAAACTGACAGGTGAGCCATCAGTCATTCAGCCATTTTACACTGCACAAACAACCGCAACAGAGTCACATCTAATAGAGAAAGGGTCTGGCTCTTCTCATGCACACCAGTGAAAGGCAGGAGTAAATCCAGGCAACCTGCTGTAGCAGTTGTAGAACAACACACAACAGCTGAGATCAGAATTTGGTCCTCTGGGGATATGCCAGCTTAACATCATTGTGAAATCAGAAGCCACTCACTGCATTCAACCTTTTTTCATCTTTGCAAGAAATCCATTTAATTGCTCCTAAACTGAGAAGTGTGTAATTAAAGCAAAGTGAAGGATGTCTGATCTATTATAGAAAACATGCAGATCCATTTATGAAAATTTTGATGGGAGAATTGGGGATTTAGATCATCTATTTCAATATGTCATGCCTATACATAAGCTTACTCCATACATAGACCTGCACCCTAGCATTCAACATGCATCTCATACAGGACATTTGAAATAGTGATACTGCATTATAGTGACTGCATAGTTTATAATCATTCAGAAAGATAACCAGGAATGTGTGTTTCAGGAATGTGTGTTTCTAGCACAATGGCAGGAAGAAACTCCAAACTGTATCACCATAAGGTATCCTGCAAAAACATGTTCCTGCCACACAGGATGCATGACTAACAAAGCTGAAGTCCAAGTTGTTGCCTCAGCACAATAGGATGAATTCAGATTCTGATTCTTCTTGTGTTGTTACCACTGAATTCAGGTTACTTCATAATTGGACTGTGTAGGTAACAACCAAAACCAGGGCAAAGTGCAGATTTTATGTACTGTTTTAAGGTAAAAACTTTAGATGTTAAGATTCGTATCAGCTGGACAACTTGTTCAGTTCTGTTACATGCTCATCATTCTCTTTGGTGCCTCTTTTTAAAGCAACGCTTAAGAGGTTTGGTACTGTTTGACACTGTGGCTTTTGGACAAGGAAACTACTCCCTCCAGCCAATTTGCTTGTGAGGAGTACCTAGCCTAGGAAGGAATTTGAGTGGTGGATTCCCTGAAGTTTAGAGGCATAACACGCAGTGCAATACCAGCCAGCATCCTGCAAGAAATGTAGCAAAAAACAGCCACAAAATCAGGGAAAGTTCTGAGTTTAACCTGGTCCACAAATGTTACTGCATAAAAAGTCTGTGCTTCACTATGAATAAACCTGACTTACTGCAGCAGCTTCATCATGATCTTCAAGGAACAGGTATGCAAAATCTACTTTCTTATCAAAGAAACAGTTTCATTAACATTTGAGAAAGGATTCTACCAGTGAATCTGATTGAGTTTTTAGCTGCTAAATAGGAAAAATACCTACTACAGAAAAACTGTGAGGAAGTTTCTTGTATGTGTGTTCTTCTTGCATGTTGTTCTTGTATTTCTTGTATGTTAGCAAGCACAAGTGTTCTGACAAAAATGTTTTAAACTAAAGCAGTACAAAAATTGCAGTGCGGCCAAGAGTTATTCTACTTAACCAGTTCTCCAGTGTAGCCTAAATCTTATGCTCTGAAAGCAACTGCAGCCTCTGCCACTTAGAGCTTTCCTGAGTGGTTTTTGTTCCAGTTTAGACCTCACAGTAGTTGTGGCAGAAGAATTACTGCAACAGAAATATCGGGATGCACCTCAGAGTCCTGACAGCAATTGCCCTAAGTGTAGGATTTGATATCAAGCTATTCAGAATATCAGCAGCTGTTTGATAACTATGTACAGATTCACCATGCCTAAGAGCTAATCTCTTTAGCGCTAACACACAATAAGATGGCTTGAGCTCATACCCCATTCTCATTCACCATGATTCCTCAAGGAGCTTACCAACAATAACTTTCAGATTAGTCCTAGAAACAGAGAAAGCAGTTTTGGTAGAAGAAATTATGGGTAGTCATGAACTAACTGCTCCCCATAAAGATGCTCCAAGGCCCTGCATCTCTGCTAAACAATGCTCCTTTTTCAATGTCTGTATATATATCTTTCTCTAATATTGAAACACTTACAGATGTCATGAACCAGTCTGTGGTAATTTAAGTGTCCAAGTGAACATGTAGTAGCAGCATGATCACAGGAGAGAGCTTTGATATTTCACATGACATAACAGAATGCCTAGTAATTATCAATGAATTGGCTAAGACCAAAAGAGAAGCATTCCTAAAGGAATAGCACATACAGAGATTCTGGAAAGTAGAGCCACAGATACACTTAACAATAGCACCTGCCTTAGATACAAGTACAGTTCCTTTTAATCACAGTTATTATCTCCACAGGTAGCTGCTCTTTTACCTTCTTGATTTTCCCTATTGTGCCACTAAAACATACTCTCAAACAGGTAGGATTTTGTCTATTTAAGACAGTTGCTACAATAAAACAAAGTATAAATAAAAAGGACAAATACAGGCTGGTGGAGAATGGATTGAGAGCAGCCCTGAGGAGAACAGCTTGGGGGTGTTGGGCTCCCTTCCTATGAAGGGAGGGGTCTGGACTCTGCTTTCTTTCTTTGTGTTAATACATGATCATGTAAAAGTGGCTTCTAACTTGACAAGCCACCCTCAAGGTTTTTAGCTAAAGTGCAGCACTTCAGTCTACCAGGAGCCTGCTCCTCTTAATTCTGCCAAGTCAGAGCACTTTTGAAGGGAGAACTTTCTTTTTTCTACTTAATTTGTGACCACATCTACTTCGTTTCAGCAGCAGTGGGAAATATCAGCACCTTACTGCAGGATTTTAAGTAAAAAATCACAGGGTGCTCTGCATAATGCTGTCAGCTCGACATAGAGGTGATAATACGTAACTTCAAAGTGATAAAGCCAGAGTTGTAAAAGAACATCCAACTTCCTTTTTGAAACAACCTCACATATGAAATACAGAAAACCTGCAGGAAATGTTTAAGCCTCTAAGAAACCAGTTGATATGTTCTACCATTTCCTTTAGACTGAGCCATCCTAAAGATGTATAGCAAAAATTTCTAAAGAGTGTAGCAAAATAACCAAAACCTGTTTGGAAGTTCATTTTAAAGGCATTAACTTTTGTTCAATCATCTAGATAACATTAATACTAACCACCACATAAGTAACTGTGGGTACACAGGATAGCTTGCCCATACCCACAAAAATTCTTGTTAAAAATATTTCATTCAATAATTGTTTTGAAAGCTCAGCTCTTCTAACTGGTCTATAAAAATAACATTACAAAAAATAGACAGAAACTAAGAAATAGTCCAAATTTACTTCTCACATCCCACAGGCTGAAACTCGTCTGTAAGGACAAGCAAAGACATATTAAAAAATAGCACATGCACAATCAGAAAATAAAGAAAACTTACAGAAATATTTGCAACCCAAAAAGTACATGATCATTTATAACAAATATGTTTCCTATCCCTACTTTTTAAGTATAGTAACTTACTGTGGTTGATGAGAATAATCTCAGTTCTGCATTAGTATAAGTCACCTCTACAGTGACACATTAGTTGAAGAGCAGCATTAAGTACAAAGTCCCATGAATGTAACCATAGTTGCAGTGAGTGGAATATAATTGACCTTTACATAGCTCAGATGCACAAGGTTTATGACACCTGCCACTTACAAAGTGTTCGTGGCTGGTCTTGGGAAATTGGATGCAGACACCTGGCTGATTATTCTGAATCTTCATATGCACACATACATCATGCTGAATGTAACTTTTAGTACTTACAACAATTCTTTACCAGACTGCACATTAACTGATGCAATTAGGCATTAGAGATCAGTTTTAAATGTATTCACCTTTCTGGTTCCCCTCTCCTTAGTCCCTTTGTACTTTGAGGAGGACACTTCCTCTGCTCCAGTCCAGGAGAGTACATGGTCAATGAACGTTCATGCACCAAGCACTGATGACAAGACAGAACTTTGACTATACAGAAGTGGAGATTTTACATTCAGTGAGGGATTTCTACAGGCTTCCCAGCTTCAGTGCAGCCTACAGCCACCTGCTGCAAAAGTGAGTGACTCAGGCATAGCAGCAGCTATGTGCTGGGTAGAGTAGTGGTTGCTTCCACCTTGGTTAGTGTGCACAATTAGTTTGAAATACTCAAGCGACTGATACAAGTGTGTTGTCTTTAGATGTATTTTTAGCAGGGCTTGTGAGATGACAATAGTTCTTAGGCAACCACCAGTACATACAGACTGAGAATGTCCTCTTGAAACATTCCATCCAAAATTTGGAAAGGATAGGTATGGATTTTGCCAGTTTTTTTCAAATATTCCAGAAAGAGCAGACAAGGTTCAGGGAACACATCATCTGTCTAAAAGGCCTGTGTACTGGTGACTAGAAGAACCTGAGCCATAAGGGGCAAGTCTTATGGAAAGAAATAGCTTTCAATTTAGCCACAGTCAGGGAAAGATCATGGCTTGAGAGCAAACTATGGAGATTAGTTCTGTAGTGACAAATAAATGCCATTGTATGCAGCAGATGGAAAAGAAAATCCAAATCAGTGACACTTCAGCCATATAAGAGAGAAGGCTCATTAATGAGAACATCTGAAAGTAAAATTCTTGCAATCAGCACAGACATTGTTTAAACATACCGTATTAAAGTCTCGGAGTAAATGTATATCAGGCATTAAAGCCTGAAAGGACGATCAAGTTAAACTAGTAGAATTTAATAACTGAGCAAGGGGAATTATTAACAGTAAACCAACATTCATCAAAAAAGTAAAACTCACATCTAAATGCATTAAAAAAAAAAAGAGGAAAAAAGCCAAAAAAAAAAAAAGAAAAAATAAAAGAAGCCTAAATTTTGGCAAGTTAAATGTGGAATTAGTAAAGCAGATGAGAGATTTTGGGAAATAACTTATTGCAAGCAGAAAAACTAGAAGTAAAAGCTGTTGAATATACAGGTGGAAGAGGAAGCCTGTCAGAAAGCTGCTGTGATCAACAGATAATCAAGGCAGAGAAAGGGCATCCTGCCATTCCCAAAGTAAGTCTGCTTTTTGCACCTGCATTCATTCATCACAGCGTCCGAATACTCACACCAGTGACATCGAGAGAACATTTAAATAGTAAAAGATTTACAGAAAAAAAAAAAAAAAACAACAAAACCAAAAAAAAAAAAAAAAAAAAAAAAACCAAAAACCCCAAAACAGCCACACACAACCAAAACCCCAAACCTGAATGGCAACAAAATTCCATGATCACAGGACACCATACTCTAAAAGCTGAAGAGATCTACTGTCTGTAGCACATGTTTACTACTCACAACTAAACCCTAGCTTGTTTCTGAAAAGGAAGGATTCCAAATTCTGTGACATAAAAGCACATTGCTTGGATGTTTCCTACCAAAGTAGTGCCCTTGGCTGCAAAGTACATCTGCCCTATGAGTAGGACCTTTACACACAACTTCAGAACGAATGCTGTGGGGCAGAACAAACTTACTCTACGGCACTGGAAAAACTTGTTGGAGAGCTGCAGCATTTACCTATCACATTTTTATTTTTAGGCTGCTGATGTGAAATTGCTCTCATGAGCACAGCTGGTAACAGCAATTTTTATTTATCATTAGCAGTTTAAGCAAGAGCCAAATATCAAATGGTCATAAGAACTGAAAAAAATATAGTCAATATAAGAAAAGAGCTCATCTCCAACAATGTCACATACCACACTATTGAACAACATGTACTGTGCTGTACTCAGCATAGCAGAGAAAAGTATCTAAGAGACTGATGCATAGCAGCAGCTGGCAAACACTCCTGGCTATTACACCTCCTTGCTCTTTACAGATAAGCCCTCAGTATCAAACGTGAAGCTGGCACCAAAACTCTGGGGGATTTGTTCAGGTGTTGCCAGTTTTAAGTGCTCTTGAACTGGTATTTTTGTGAAAATGAAATATTCCCCTTAAATAAAGGTAAACAAATATAATAAACATGATGATATATTTTTTTCAACACTGCTGTTTGACTCCACACTCTGGGGATGAAGTGACAAAATCAAACCAGAGTACCTAATACACTAGTTCAGTACACAGCCCATACCAGGAAGATGGAAAGGGTCTGCTTTCTCATGTATAAATATATTCCTCTTCTAAAATGATTATAATTTTTCTCATTCAAATTGAAAGTGAAAGAAGTAAAAAGCCAGGATAGCACACATGAATATAATTTAAAATCTGGATCAGAACAAAGAGAAATTGCTAAACTATCTGTCATGAACTCAACTGAAGTTCTGTGGAAGAAGGTATCCCCAGCAGTTTGCAAACTTAGGATATTTGAAATAATATGGTAGTTGACTACAGTCCTTAATAAAACCACTTGCCTTTTTACAGAAATGTGTTAGGCTCATTTTCATTGGTAAAGATTTAATACAAAGGGGTAAGGGGCTGAAAAAAAACCAGCTGGATTTATTTTCAGATTTCCCTAATTAAAATTTAGTAAGGCAAAGTAGTTGATATCTGAGCTTATGTCCCTCTGAGGATACTTTGCTTCTAATGCATAAAACCCAAAAAATTATCTTTAATGCTTAAAATAGCAATGCTACATACTGAAAATCTAAGATTATTCTCTTACTCCTTGTTGAAAAATATCAGCGCCAAAGCTGAGCTAAATATGCAACTTAATTGTCAGATCTTGCCCATCAAACTGAATATAATGATTTTAGTTTAGCAAAGGTGCAAAGGGATAAATACATGTTTCTGTTTGTTTTTATTTTCCCCTAACCCCAGAATTACTGTATGTAAGAAATGTGTATGTTTGCTTTTATTTGTGTGCATGCCCTTCACTCTCAGGCTTTTATCTTACTTTTATCATAGGACCGAAAATTTCATTTCTATAGTCTTTGCAGAATATAATGAAAGATTATAAAGTAAGAGATGCATAGATGGCTGAATATACTTTGTTCCTATAAGAATGTTCATAACCTGCTAAAAACAAGCCTCAGAGCAAGACAAAGTTAAAAATATTACGAAAAATATTCATCTTTGAAAGAGCTCACTGGTATTACCATGATAACAGCACATAAACTAAGGCATTTAGATGCAACATTAAAATTACGATCATACTACATGTTTTGGTGGCTCTATCATCACACCTGAGCAATAGAGAGGAAGAAGGGCAATCAATTTATTTGGTTCGATTGTAAACAACAATCTTAGTAGCATTCCTAGGGATTGGTTTTAATTTTTCAGGCTCCATGCTTTGCTCTAAGACAACATACTACAGTAATGAAATATCCCTGCTGTAGCTGGCCTGCAGTAACACTGAAACATGCCGTCAGTAGAACACAGAATCACAAGCAAGATAATGGGATTTCTCTTAATTCAATTTGCCACAGATGTAGTTAGCATGCCAGCATTCTCCTTGCAGAGATGCTACTATTTATGTTTCAGTTGCTTATTAACATAGTCACTTAGAAGTATATAATGCTGCTAGTTCAGCTAACATTCCACATAAATCTAATTTGGCCTTGAAGATTGTTGCTAGTTCTATGGATATGAGGAATTGTCCGACAAACAGAACAACAGCCTAATGCATCTGACGAAACCTGAAGTTCTGCATCTGATTTGTGCCTGGTACAGCAGAGGAAGGAAGAGCAGTAATCACTGCAGCTAGCAAATCAATGTCTTTCACAAATGTTCCTCTTGTCACGGCAATTCAGTAATTATATGAAATTACAAAATAGGAGACAGAAAGGATACGAAACCTATAAAGAAAAGATCCTAAATTTACTTTGAGTGTTTCAAAACTAGGCACCAGAATGGATGGTCTTGTTGAGGTAAATACTCAGTCTAACTCCTAAAAATCTGTTTAGAGAATAACATTTCAATTTTCCTCAGATTTTGGAAGCTTGATTTTACAGCTCCAGAATTCAGTCTTTGAGAAGCACCTTCTAGCAGTTACAATAAAGCATATAGAATAAGGATATAGGCAAGATTAATAAAGAGGCACTAATCTTTACCCTTTACGAAAACTAATCTAAAAGCAGGCTCTATCCTTAGGAAAGAAATAATAACAAAACTAAACACAACTAGGAATGACCTATTTTTCAAAGAGCAACTAGAAGCCCAAATTTTTCTACTAATGCGCAGCATCACTGGAAAACCGTGTGACTTACAAGCATTTCACAAGCAAACAAAACCAAACAGAAATAAACCAACAACATATATGCATAAAAATAAAAATAAACTGCCTTAGAACAGAATGATAGCAAAAAGCAATTTAAAGGAGCTTTATTTCCACTGAACTACCAGATTCTATTGAAAAATTGCGCTGGTGTTGGAACTTCTTTTAACTAGTTCCTGCATCCCTGCCTACAACTGTAGCAGCACAAGGTTTGAGGGCCTCAGCAGAATTCAGCTCTGAAAGTTCTGTTCAAGCTCACGCTGCCATAATTCATGGCCAAACCACGTGCCATAAAGAACATAATGTTAATGATTTTAGAGTCTGTTAGGCCACTGGAACAACTGAGAATTACAACTCTGTCCGCATACACGTTGGAAACGTCCCAAGATTAAAGCCTGAAAAATGAACTTCTGTCATGTTTCACAATTCAATGAAATACATCAGCGTCTCAAGGGCCAACAGTTAGGTCTCAGTATAAGCCAGGCACAGACAGGAAGACACAAGAGTGTCCTAGCCTGGCTCATCCTGAAATCAGACTCTGCAGAGACGTCACTTCATTCTCCTGAACAGGACACTAAAATGGGAACAAAAGGTGGAAAAAGACATTTAGCACAGGTAAAATACTCTCACAGATAACCTTCAATTTGTGCACTGTTATAAAGTTACTAGAAGCCAACAGTGAGATTCACCCATGTCTTTTTTATTGCCTTAGTACTACCAACTGTTAGCTATCACTGCTCATTCTAGGATTTTATCTAAAGACCCTTTATCTATAATTAAGTGGCTGTCACCCATGTATGGAAAGAGCACTGTGAATGCCACTCCATTTTCCAGCTGCTTAAGTCCTTTGCAGTGCTCCCCAAAGGGCTTAATGCAGTGGCTGTGTCATTTTCCTCAATAGCAGCAGCTGGAGAGGGAAAGTAATAGAACATGAACATCATAAAATATATTGACAGGGTAAAACATAATAATGCATAAAACCCAAGTTTGCCATAACTAGCTGATCATTAGTACTTCCTTAGTATACATTAGGTAGCAAAAGAGCGTAGAAATGTTTCAAACAATACACAGAGAAAACCTGAAAATACCAAGCATGCAGTGACGTTAACAAATTGTGTGTGAATAATGATGCAGACCTAGACAGTAAGAGGCATTAGATGTCATCAAGTGAAAAGTTAAGTGCTAGGTTGAGCAAGACAAATGCCATGGTTCCATAGCACATGATCAGTCTGATTTCATACCCTATATATGTGTGAAGAGCACTGACAGTCCAAAACACCTGCTACTCAGCCTCTAAAGATATGATGTTTATGGTTGAAATAGAGAGCAGTGCTACAAGTCACTGGAAGTGCACATTGTAGATTCACAGCAGAGCAGCTTGCTCTCTTCTGAGTTAATTCAGTTTATGCTGCTTTGTTTATTAAACAGAGATGAAGGTAAGTTGGTAGAACCTGCTGGTAGCTGCTAAGACCCATTTCAGCACGATTTCTCTTTCAAAACAGTATGTTGCAGATGAGGTAATAAAATGGCTGTAGTTTGGGGTGTAAGCTTTTTCTTCATGTGCTAGCACAAAACAGTTCACATCATAACAAAGCCTCAGGCATTGGGTGAGTCTGTAATTTTTTCATCATCATCGTTAGTCTTTCTTAATTTCAGAAACACATACCAACTTCACTTCTTCAACTGACATAAAGGTGATAGCTTTATAAACCAAATAAAACTTGTTTGTTTACAGCTTATGGATTTAGATGCAACAGCCTGTTTATCACCTCTGTTCAAGCATTTTAAGATCCAATAAATTACTCCAGACTGAACTTCTGTACTATTGCACAGGGACCAAATCAAGTGAGCTTGTCACTATCTGGCCTTGTCATCTGCACACAGCTTGGCAGGATCACTGCACATGTTCAGTCCAGTTCATAGTGGCTTTTATGACAAAAGTTGAAGAAGAGATCAAACAATTTATGTGACAAGCAGGATAATACAGGAAGATATGAGCAGCTGATGACAGCACAACAGGGGAACTCAAAGCACTACAATCAATAGGTAGTGACAAAAGTTCACAGTTTTAAAGTACAAATAAAGTTAGTGCTGCATGATCTATCCCCTTTCCTGCTTTTTCCAGTCCCAAAGGATTTGTATTTTGCAAAGATCTCCCTTAGATTTTCTGTTACTCAGCGTCAAACCTTTCCCACTCATAAAATCAATCCCCATGCCAATCAATGTTCTCCGGAACTTCTGAACTCCCTGAACATCTCTGTGCACTGGGATTCTTCTCCTTCAATTTGTCTTATCACTTCTCTCTCACTTTCTGGTTTCTGGTATCTAGTCCCAACAACCAGCAAATGACACCCTCGAGACTCCACAAGCTGTGATGATTGTCTGGAAAATCACGTGAAAGATACTTGGACGCATTTCTATCACTGAAAAGTTTCATTTGAATGTTCTGTAGAGTTTTCAGGTTTGGAAATTCTATTGAAGAAAAAAAAAAAAACCTCTGCAGTGTCAGGATGGTGTTTTAAGAATAAGACAAATGACGTAAATGGCTGACATTCTGAAAGAAGAGATAAATGTGCTAAATTCAAAATTCAAGCCCATCAAACCAAACATCACTCAAGATTTGAAAAAGTTGAAGATTTAAGATACTATTAGAAAACATTCCATTATTTTGGTCACAGTCTGCCATTGAAATCTCTTCCAAAAGTACATGAATTCTTCATTCTCTTGCATTACTGAGATGAAATCCACTAAAGTCTTCTCTCATGTGACTACAGGACAATAAATGTCTGATAACCACCTGAATTTTTAGATGCTCAGCCTGAAAAAAATTACAAAATTTACCTATACCTTCTTCTTTCCTTTCTCATGTGATTGAATCTGCCAAAGACTTGACCTTGCACAACTCAAGTACTCTGCTATCACAGGTCATTTCTTCCCCCAAAGACGTTACCTCTCTTTTTTTTTTTTTTGCTCTCCTAGAGAAAAGGTCTTTGGCATTTACAGTCTTTACAGACCACCTATGCACTTACAGAAGGCATTAAAGCCATATAGAACATCACTTTATAGCTGTAATCACTATCATCAACAAAAGAACACCTGTCAGAAAAAAACAACTCTTTTCCCCTAAACCATGAGAGAGTAATTTTCAATGTAAATGAGACCTGAATATTTTGCTCTTGCCTGGCAGGAATATCCCATGAAAAGCAAATGAAGCAAAAAAGACTGACACTATTACTCACCAAAAATAGAAATGTCTCAGATGCTCAAACATTTGCTTAGGATAAACTACAAAAAGGCAAGATAATTAAAAAATATCTCTCCGCCTTTTTTTCTACTTAGCTAAGACAAGAATATTTCTTGACATGAAAACTGTGAATCTTGGCCTTATGACTCAAGTGCTTGAAGGCCATATATATTCTTTTCACCTATATTTGGAAGATGCCAAGAAAAATGCGCATGCTACAAAAATACAGTCAAGTCTTTAAATGGTAGCAGTAATTGGTTGAATGAGAGAATACTTAAGCAGAGCTACAATGAAAAAAAGCATATGCTTGTGCACTTGGCTGAACAGGGGCTAGCAATTATAGGACATTACAGGCAGGCCCCCGGGAGGGGAAGGCACACAGTATTTTCAGTTCAATGTAGGCAATGCTTGCACCATAGTTCCACTCCTGGGAATCAGTATAACATGACCTCAACCATCATTACTAATGACTGGGGGACCAATGCTAGGTGTCTTGCTTGCAAGGAGAAGCTATAAAAACATGATGCTGTATACCACAAGAAACAGAGGCAATGCAAGAGATCCACAAATGCATAATTTAAGAAAAAGGCAGTGCAAGAGAGCCACAAATGCGCAATTTTTCAGAAGTGTCAAAATACTTAAAACTATTCTAAATTTTTTTTGGAACTTGACTCATGATTTCTGAGGGTGGTGAAGATGGCAGTCTGTGCACTGCAGACCTGATGGATTGCTCTTCTTATTACCCACCCAGCACATCAGTATATCAGTGTTCAAAGAAATAACAAGAGCCCAATAGAGGCACAAGAAAAAGAAGTGAGTTTTAAACTACAGGAAGTTTGAGAAGAGAAATGAAGCTTTCAGAAGTAATAGGATATATGAGGATTATAGGCATGTAAGCATGTGCATGTGTGCATATATCACACACTATCTATAGCACAATAATACCATGCATGCCAAGTCGAGAAACATGAAAATAAGAAATGTAAGTAAGCATTTCCTCTGTTGATGAAAACAAGCAAATGCAATTTGCCAGAACTTTAAGCAGTACACAAGGTAGAGCATTTTGGGCAGTATAGTTTATGGGGTCACTTACAATGACAAAGATGGAGAAAGATATAATTATTTCATAGAAATTTCAAGCTCTTTTATTCAGATTTTTATTCTACAGCCAGAACTAGAGGACGAAATACTTAGAGATATCCATAGCATAGTCCTGCTAAGTGTCAAGCCATTCTTCTGATGACAATTTTGCCTGTGAAGGGCAGTACACAAAAATATGTGGTATTGTTCCCATACACAGAAAAGTAAAAACAAAGCATATATTGCAATCTCACCATAGATCCTAATTTTTGAGGATTCAGAAAACCTGAAGTGATAGCTATAGATATTCTTCTATTTTTTAAATCACAGAGTGCTATTTTGAGGCAATTATAGAGTTCACCCGGTTTTCAGACACATTGGGGAGAACCACAACAAAATTATAAGGCTTTAAAAATACAGTGTCTAAGCCTTACAGGGAAAGAGATTCAGGAGATTCATACTGAAATTTTAGTTTTGCTCTAAATATGTTCAGAGGTTCTTGGAATGTTTCTGCTGAGCAACTTTATTTAGAGGTGCAGTGTGGTTTCCCTTTCTCCCTAGTTACTATCTGAGATTTCTGCTGAAGTGGCCACTACAACCATATGTTAGAGAACAAAACTAAGCAATTGTGTCGCTAAACAACTTTTCCTCATTCATTTATGTATTTACAGTCCCAAGCCCTCAAAAATCAAAGTGCATGTACTGATGTTAATGCATACAGATAACCCTCAGAACTCAGCAGAACTGTTCACATCTCTGAAGGTATACATGTAATCATTCGCAGGCTTGGCTCATTGTTATTGCTACACTTCCCAAACTGAGACAGATTAGTTCACTAAATTGAAAAAAGAAGTAATGGGCTGCAAAGTAGAGATTCAAATGAAATTTCAGTGCCCACTGCAGTTATTGGAAAGACTCCAATAGGCATTAATCAGGTCTTATTTCCAAGAATCTCAAAGCCCACAACTCCCACAGAAAACCAACTCAAAACCAAACAAAAACTGACTTCTAAAGACAGGTTCAGCAATTTGTGTTAGGACACCAGCAAACTTTTCAAATTGAGTTATAATGCACTTAATATTCTTCTCTAAGATAAACCCAAAACATATAAATATATCTTATAAATGTATGTACAAATGTATCTCTACACACACGCATATGATGAATACTGATGTTAATTCAAACTTCCAGATTCCAGAGTAAAAAACCTATCACTTTTTTGTGAGCTGACTTTCAATTTTCTGACTTCTCCTTTTGTAGCTACTGCTCCTTCAATGATAAATACATGCCCAAAAAAAAAAACCACAACATAATCTATAAGGCTTTTAGAATCTCCTTAGGCAGAAAAGTATAAACCTGTCCCCTCTATTTGTAGCAGGCCAGTTATAAAAGATTTTAATGTTTTTTTCTCCCCAAAGCCCTGGCTCCTCAGAAAGTTACAGTGAAACAAGCTTTGAACACAATCCAGTAGCAAGCTCTGGGCCTGAGGCATTGTCTTAGCAAAGTAACCACATGCTTATCTACGAGAATAAAGAGAAATAAGTTTTGATGTGCACATACATTTATTGCTGCTGTTAGTCTAGGTTCAAAGTAAATACTTTAATCTCTGTATTCCAGGAGCTGCATTTGTAATAGTACAGTATTAAGACTGAGTAGATTTCTTGAAAAATCTCAGTTTAAACTTTATAAATAACCAAAAGGAGAATTGTTCCCTGGAAGGGATTACATGGTCTTGCCTTTCCTGACCCAGTGCCTGACTTACTACTAAATAATTGGCAAAGCTAAGAAAATGTACAAGTATTGTGGGGGCTTGATCATTTTAACATGGAAGCTCATCTCAGTAACTGTACATAACGTTATGTTTTTTAAAAAACTCTACATTTAAAAAAGAAAATTATCAAATCTAGTTTTTCACCAACTGAGCAGTTTATACTTTTTTCGCACTCTCTGGAAAAATGCATAAAAATTGGGTTCCCTTCAGTTAATTCAGTTAGCATTCTGCATTTGCACAAATAGGGTCAGCTTTTAGTTATAGAGCATATGGGATAGCTTCAGTAAAGCAAAGAGATAGCAAAATATGTCTAAATTAGGCTATCAGAGCATTTTGATTACATTCATCTGTCAAGTTGGTTCCTATAAAGAATAAAGGTCACTTCAACAGCAGCAGGCAGATAAGCAGGCTCAGTTAGCTTCGGGCACATAGGGTATGGTGCTGAGCTGCAGAAAGGGATGTGTTTTGCTCTCAAACAATTGATGGCTGACTGTTCTTGTTTTATACAGAGTGGCTGTCAGGTCCCAGCAGCACTGGTTGCTAGTTACGTTTTTCTACTATAGAGATTAAACTGATGAATGCTTCTGAGATCTGCCTCCAAGTATTTCAGCTAAAAAGACATGCTGAAAAGCCATAAGATTTGGTACCTCTTGTGTATTTGGCTGTTAACTATGTTCATTGGACAAATGACATAAGTCTCCCTTAAAGTAGGACAGAGATATTAGCAAAAAAAACATGTCCAAAGGGTAGAGGATGTGGACAGGACATATTTACTGGCTTTAAGCAGAAACAAAAGACAACAGTACTAACAGGAGCATTTTCCTTACCTACCTATAGAAGATATTTTGGGAATTCTGTGTTAGAAATATCTAAACCGTGAATTTGAAGGAATGATTTTATTTGTAATCACATTGTGCAAAGCATAAAACCTCAATGGTGCCAGATGTGCTTCAGGGGAAGGAGTCAGTTGGATTAAGTACTGCAACATGCAGCTTTGTGACAAATTAACTGTGGCAAAAATCTCAGGATTCATCAGAAAAGATTCCATCCAGAGAGCCTCTGCTTTGTGACAAGAAATACTGGACATTTCCTGCTTGACACTGCACTGATCTGCAAGAACTGAAGTACCTTCAGGGCTACCCGAGTTGTGGATCAGCAGATGGGCACTGTGGGAAAGCAAACTTAGTGCCCTCACAGTGATGGACAGACCCATGCAGAGCCATGACTGAAGCAGCTCACAGAGAAAGCAGTGGTGGGGAGCCGAGCAATGAATGCAGCTAGTGGGAGCAGCCATGAGGGCACAAAGCCTGCAGGAACAGGAGCAGTTAACAACAAACTCATCTGGTGGGAACTGGTGGGAAAGCTGATGAGAGGCAACAAGAGGCAGTGGCTAATGAGAAGTATCAGGACAAGAAAAAGTCTGGAGAAGCCTCCTGCCATGTGTGCTATGCCTTTTACTTGGTTATTTGCCATTTAGTGTATCAGTATTGCAAGCCGTATTAAAAACAGCTAAATCTAGTCACTGAGGGGAAGGTAGCTTGGCCACCTTCAAGCGACTGCTGTCCCTTCAGAAAGGAGAGGAGGAGGAAGAATGGATGTAGTATGTCTTCCCAGACAGAAACTCAGCATGTAGTACTGCTGTGAGAACTTATGGAGCAAAGAGCAAGTCAGATGGAAAAGGTGCAGGGGACACAGTAAATAAGCCTGTGTGGTAAGAGTGCACCCTAAAGCATAGACATGGCCAAAACTGAGGGGTTCGAAAGGTACTTTCCCTAGTGACCCACAGGAATCCTTAGAGTTTGTTGCAGCACTGAGAGGCACCAAAAGACTTTCAGATCAGGATAGAAAGTGGAACATCATCCCAAAACATGAGTGGACAGGATTCCCACTGAGAGAAGGTAGGAGGAAAGCTGTTTAAGCTTTTCTTTTCCTCTGGCTCAGACAGCCTGAAGCTCTTTCATCTCGTTACAGCATATCTCTAGATTGGAAATTAGGAAAAATTTCTTCACCGAAAGGGTGCTCAGGCATTGGAACAGGCTGCCAGGAAAGTGGTGAAATCACCGTTCCTGGAAGTATTCAAAAACTGTATAGATGAGGCCATTAGTAACATGGTTTAGTGGTGGACTTGGGAGTCCTGGGGTAACAGTTGGAGTTGACGATCTTAAGGATCTTTTCCACCCTAACTGATTCTGTAATTCTATGATTCATGAAGCACCTATTTAGAGACTCATCAGTCTTGCTGGTTTGAGCTTCACTTTAAGAGGGAAAGGAAGTTAGCATTACCTCCATGCTGTAGCTGATTCAGGGTCTGGTCCCATCTCTCTCACCAGCTTCCTAAAGGTCACAAACTCAACACCCCTCTCAGAGACAATGTGTGAGTGTGTCATAACTGGAAAAGAAAGAGACAGCAACAAGCAGCTTATTAGCTGTTGGGTGTGGGTTGTTTGTCTTGTGGCAGTTTTTCATTACATGTTCTCACGTTTCCAGCACTCCAGAAGTTCCTTTTGCTTAAGCTCATTTGCTTAACTCATCACTTGTGAGTGATGACTGTACCATTTAGAAGACACAGGACAATCTAATTCAATATCCCAGGTTTCTGGATGGTGCTTATATCTTTGTGTGTTCATATTTAGTAAGGACCTCCAGATGCTCCTGTTGCAGACGGTCAATGACATGCATTTCTCCGAATCGAAATAATACCTACTGGAAGACAATATGACCAAACAACAGTAGCTTCACCCAAACCTTCTTCATGAATCGAAGCACAGCTTCAAAATTGATATTCTTTAGGCCAATATAAAATGATTCTTCTTCCCTAAGCTAGAAGATGTGCTTTTTATCCTTTAAAGAGGCCACTAGCTGTACATATTGATAAAGTGTTCCTTCTCCAGTCCAAGGAAGATTTTAAACTTTCAGGGGATTACAGGATTTTATATTGTTAGTGGATAAACCTAATCTTCTGCTACCCATGTTCTGGAATCCCTAATAATGAAGAAAAGAAACTAAGGATTAAAAGCTAGTGGTATTACAGCTGTCAACACATCAGCCTTAATTTTTCAAAAGCTTTCACACAGGTACAGTGATGTGTCTGGAGTCTTTTGCTGAAAGTACTTGATCAGTTTCACAGTGATAAGATAACCAAAAGTTACTTTGCTTTTATAAGTATAGCACATCCTTGTAAGTACACTAAATTCACTTTAAATTATGCCTTCTCCATTGAGTCATAGGTATTTGGAAAGATACGTTCATTTAGGATGGAAAGGCATTCAAACGCATCCTGGCAAGAACCGTTATTATAATACTGACCAGTAGTTTGGTATGTCATAGCATCCTGACAGCTAGTGAAAAGCGAAGATGAAAATGTGTTGTGAGGCAATGATTACCTTTTTCCCTGTAATGCTGAAGTGGTGAAATAAATCCCTAAATTAGCAAATCACAGTTCTTCATTTCTTCTGTTTCAGAGCTCCTTGATTCTGCAGGGAGACAGGTGAGCTACTGGGACTCTCCCAGATCGATGTCTACATTTACACTGGACGCTATGACATGACTATAGCCAAAAAAATTCAAACAGGGTGAAAGTTGATGTGAGAAGTTGTGTTGTTTGCAGCCTTCTGGGAATTATGACTATGACAGAAGAAAATCTTTAAAGAAAAAAAAAGCCAGGATACACATTTTACACTTTTTTTTTTTTTTCCTATTTCTGTCTTGTTTCAAGGTTAAAATTCACATCAAGAAGAAAAGAGCTTAAAGGGATGAGGACTCTTAGTTTTTGGATTCCACAGTTGTTAGATGCTCAGAGAGGTACATTAGAAAGCCAGCTTCATGGCGTATATACACAAGCCCAGATTTCTGACACCTGGAGAACCTGAACATGCTTAAGGCAATGGGAACTTGCAAGATGCATCCCAAATGCCTAAGGAATCCGAAGAAATATGGTTACCAAGCCATTCGCCATGATATTTGAAAGTCAATGTCACACACATTTTTAAAAAGGGTAGAAAGGAGGAGCCTGGGAACTACCAACCTGTCAGCCTCACCTCTGTGCCTGGGAAGACCAGGGATCTGCCTAGAATATATGCTAAGGCACATGGAGGACAGGGAGGTAGTTTGGAACAGCCATCAGGGCTTGTTCAAGGACAAGTCCTGCCTGACCAACCTAGTGACTTTCTGTGACAGAGTGGCTACATCAGTGCACCATGGAAGAGTCACAGATGTCCTCTATGTAGACTTCTGTAAGGCCTTTGACATACAGTGTCACACTACACAGTGTTCTCTCTTAACTGGAGAGATATGGAGGGGATTTGGAACTACGTGACCTTAAGGTCCTTTCCAGCCATGACCATTACATGATCAGGTTGGATGGTTGCATCCAGAGGGTAGTGGTCAATTGGCTCAATGTCCAGACAGAGATTGGTGACAAGTACTGTCCCCCAGGGGTCCATGCTGGAACAAGTACTTTTTAATATCTTCATCAATTGGCTTATACAGTTTCTATTAACTCCAGAACATTTGCAGAAAGCATTAGTAATTAATTCAGCACCCCATGAGAGAAACCTTAAAGAATGATATAGAATCACTGACCCCACTGGAGGCACAGCATTGTGGCATCTTGGAGCAGGTGATTAAAACCAGAACTTCTTCTCAGTGACCCTACATAGTGAAGAATCACCAACCTTTGGTGCAGAAACGTAAAATTTCCCCCTTTCCTCCACCAATCTCTAGGGAAAAAAACTCCTAGGCAGCTACCTAAATTGAGTATTGACGTTTCCTCTCACATACTCAGGTTATTCTTGGATAAATCAGAGGAAAGTGCTCAAATAGAGCTGTGTTAGGAGGAAAAAAGGAAACAGACTTTGGAAAAATCTTCACATCTCTCTTTTACATTGATCCAAGAAGCTAACAGGCAATTAACTACTACAGTGGTACGCTGCCACCTAGAAGAAACACTTCAAGACATCACAGACATCCTATCTGATTATTAAAGAGCAAAGATGCCATCACACTGGCCAGATCTTTGCAGTTTGACCTTTGAATATTAAGTTGTCTCCAATAAGCACACCTACCAGACAAATGTTTAAGCCCAGTGAGAGACATTATAATTGAAAGAAGAAACAAACTGATGTCAGAAATGTAGAATACCTTTCCTATTAAAAAGTTAACTTACATTGATTTACTGTATGTGCATATCTTGCTATTGTGATAATAAATTGACAAAAGAGCCTCCAAGGATGGCCAAAGAAAATAAGCTTCCTATGGAAGTTTCTTGTCTGTGAAAGCCCTTTCGGAAATAAAATAATGCAATGAAGAAAACAAGGCAGATCAAAGAACTTAACAGCAAATACCCTCTTAGAGTATCAGTATTTTATTCCACATTTTCTCTTCACAAAGGCTACCCAGTATTGCCTTGTTACTGGGTTTTGGTGTTGTTGGTCCCCTGTATCTCCCCCACTCCCAGTATCACTGTTCTTAACTCTAAACTAAGTGTCCTGTGAAATGTTTAGTCCATCTCAGCCAGGGGAAGTAATCAGGCAGCCAGGGGGAGTTCAACATTTGACTTTAGATGTATGGAGCACATAAGGAGCACATTGTCATCTCCACACTGATGCGAAACAGGCTACAAGTTTATCAGTACCATTTTTTCTCATACAAGCAGCAAGACACACATAATTAGCAAGAACCCCCCCCAACCTTAACTTCAGCCTATGTTATGCCACCCAGAAATCCCTGATCACCAACAAGTCTAAAGATGAGAGGTATAAATCAGGCTACTGAGATAAAAGTTTTGATTTTTACTGGTTCAGATATTTCAAACCAAAATCTGGACTTCCTGTGAAAGCACATTCAGCCTTAACCTCAATTCAAATAGAAGCACAATAAACCTCAATTCAAATAGAAGCACAATGAACTCCTGGACAAAACCAGCAGATGACTGAAAGGTCTAGACCCGGTCAACAATATAATCTAAAGCAGTTTTATATAGTACTTAACTTCAATACCCAAACTAGAAGCTAAGGTATGCTTTGAATGCCTCTCTGTACAAATGAACAACTTAGTATTTGCTCTTACTTTAATCTATTTTGTAAATTTTATTAATGAATGAATTATCCCTGTACAACAACAGAAACATTTTGTCTTATGTTTATATATGGTCACTTAATTAGGAGAGTAAGTAAACTTTCAATTTATCTAAAACAATGAAAAAAAAAGTATTTTCTATTAAACCAAAGAATGCAGAAGATTGAATGTCTTATTCACCATCACGTACTATTGCATGAGCATTCAGGTTTTGTTCATCCCTATGAAATCCCTGCAAAAAATGCAGTATACTCTGGGTACAGACTACATAATGCAAAACAATCTCTCTATGAATGCTTACAGCAACAGAATAAACACATTAGTGTTGCTCACACATTCAAGGAATTCCATTACTGAGTGCTGCTTAATCTGGGAATTAAGCCATGAATTAGTCTTCCATCATATAATAGTAAATTCAAAGGAACTCTGAGATGAAATATTTTATCAGAAACAATGATTATGCTGAACAGTACAATGAACTATTCACTAATAATTCAGATAGTGGGAATGCGGGACACTTACATGCTTTCTGAACAATGAGGATTATCTTTTAGAAATGGATGAGCTGCTGTGGCTAAACTATTGCATAAAAACATAAAGCCACAGAGCTCCAGGGAGTTTGAGAGGTCACTGCACTGAACGTATTGCTGCACTACCCAAGGCAGGATCAATTGTACTTCCATCATTCCTGAAACACTTTCCCATCCCTTTCTTTGAGAGCTCCAGCAACTGAAACTTCAGAACTCCCCAAACAGCACTTATCATCTTTGCTTCAGAAAGCATTCCCTAAAGACTTTTTCTTGCTATGATGTAAGTCTATTACCTATTATGGTTACCACAGACTCCTATGCAAACTTTGTTATTTTACAATATTGTTTCTATACATAATTATTATTATGCCCCTCTGAGTCCTCTTCAACCTGAAAATCCTGACATTTTTAAATCTTTCTTCATATTTCATGTTTTGAGATAAATCTTGCTTCTCTTTAGGCCCTCTGTAAATGATGGTTTGAAATGCCTTGCCTCCAAACTGGAGAACAGCAGGTTTGTGCTGTGTAAGGCATAGCCGTAACCTCTTCATTCAAGGCTAGTAAAGCGTGCGGTTTAGATATGCTCTTTTCATTCCAGAATTGTGTTGGATCTTTTTTACAGAAGCACAAAACCTCTGACTCTTGAGCACTTCATAAACCACCACAGACACACTGCTTCATTCTGAAAAATAAGTAAAAAAATTAAATTCTCCTAAATCAGTGGCTTATCTTTGTGTAGTTGATTATTTCTGTGTAAATAGGAGAACACAGCACCATTTATCCCCGCTGAATTTCATCCTATCTTTTCAGACCAGTCTTTATTCAATGGTTTTGAATTTTAATCCTGTCCTGCAAAATGTCAGCTATTCTTTCCACACCTTTGTCTCCTTCCAGAAAGTCTTAAAAACTTACTCCTTGTTCCATCACTCAGGTCTTTCACTGCATCATTATTCCTTATTTTTTAGTGAGTAAAACCAAATTAAGGCAGCGTGAAATGGCATTTCAAGCAATACTTGTTTCGTTTTCACCATGAACTATGCTTTGGTTATATCCTATGGATATTTTACCCACACAGTTTTTCATCTTTTGTTCTATTTCAGATGCTTACAAAGCAGAACTGGAATATTGCTTATGGGCTCCTTTTCCTGTCTCCCCTTCATTTTCATAAGATCATTAGTATTTCTTCTTTCCCAGTCTTCTAGAACTGCACTCATTCTCTGTAACTGTTCAAAGTAACAGTCTGAGGCTGCAGTAGTATTCCTATTCTAGAGCAGATCTCACACCTTTATATATATGCAAAAGTATTGCTAGTTTTCAGTCACCCATCAATGGCAGTTGTCTGTTCCGCAAGTACACTTGAGCAGGAGGAAGGCTTCTGTATTTATAGAACGCTTCTGGGCATGTGTGACACTTGAGTTCCAGGAGGAACAGGTCATCAGAGATTTGTGTGGGAGGTACTGAGGAGTGGAGGCAGAGGGAGAGATTACAAATTCTTCCTTTTGATAGGACATTTCTTCGTTTTTTTTGTCCCTCTCTCTAATGACTTTCCCTTTGGGAGGATGCATAATTAAAACCTCTAGGTGTTTCATCAAGTTTTTCTGACCCTCTGCCCTTTCACCACAGAAATCCCATTTGAATATAACAGCATGATCCATGTTCAGTGAGGAACAGCAGCATCTCTTTAACAAACATATAAGCAGACTGGTAATTAGGGCAAATTTTGTACCCTTTCTTTCTCTGTGAATATTGCCAGTAGCCATTAAAAACATTCTGGTTTATTAAATCTGAGCAGCAAACATCTGTCAAAGAAAAGGTATCTCTTTAATAAATGTTGTGGGCTTTTTTAATTTTCCCCTCAAATGGGCTAACCTTTTAGGCTTTTTAAGAGGCACTGGAGGTTGTTTACTAAGAAACTGAAGGGTGCTTTCGCTTTTATGTTCAAATATTTCACAGGAACTTTACCCTTTTCATGCTTCTTTATTCTATTAAGCTACATCTTAGTGCATCCCAGCCTCAAACAGCCTCAATCTAGTACTATCTATAGTACTTTGAGATTAGGGAGGAGTGAAGCATGAGTCTGAACTGCATCAATAGTTCAGACTCTATCTATACAAACTCATACCTGAAGTCAAGCACCATAGCATTTGCCTGTTACATTCTTCACAGAAAAACAACCCCCAAAATAATGCCTACCCAGACTCCCCACCACTGTATTCTTTGGGCTTTGAGTGTGTTGTAATAGAGAATTAACCTACCAAATGGTGGAAAAATTGGGTCGCAGAGTGCTCAGAAATTTAAACTGCACAGAGAACAATAATCCATGGGCATGTTGAAAGGATGAAGTCTGAATGAGAACACTGCATTATTTATAAGCTAATTATGAACATACATATTTTTTATCTCTGCACTGTGACCTGGGGCTCAAGTGCCAAGGAGATTGAAAAGACATCATGACTCAGAATGGAATTAACTTGAAAAAAAGCATTTTCACAGCTTCAAGTCTTTTTATGAGTATCAGCAAGGCTAAGAGAAGGAACACAAGCAGAGTGAAGTCAGTAGAATAACTTTTATTTCCAATAAAACAGAGGTTTAGAAAAGACACCGCACCTTCAAACATTAATCCATGCTTGAGGACAGCAATAAATAACAATCAAAAGTTAATCAGTGCTCAGTGCCTGAAACATAACGAATATATGACTTTCTCTATCTCTCAAACTGCAGCTGACAGACGGGGTATCCAGATCCCTAGATTTTGACTCTTTGCCTCTAACAGACAACTCATCATGCCTCTAACAGACAACTCATCAAGTTTTTTTGATGAAGATTTTGTGCCACAACACAGTTGCACCCTTTCTTCTGGCACATCCTGACTGCCTACCCCCACATTTTGAGTGACGCAGTTTCAGACACATGCTTCAAGTCATCACATCTCTTCTGTGAGGAAGCAACTACCCAATATCCCCTGCATAAGCAATCTTTAACTTTTTTACTTTTCCATTGAGCTTGCTTCTCGTAGCAATGATGCTTTGCTGAGACATTCAGTAAAATGAAAAGATGGCTGTATTCAGAGTATGAAAAGGAAATAGAAAATGTGCTGCCTACAGGAACACTGAAAAAGTACAGTAATAGCTATAACACATGGCTGGAGACCTGTTCTGGACAGAAGCAGCCTCCAACACAGACTTACATAGTCCTAAACACTAGATCTAGTGCACATTGTTCAGATAATATCACAATAGAGTCTTGACACTCCGCAGATTCTTATTCTATACTTCCTTAAGTACACAAGTTTGTTCCTGAAATTTTATGCAATTTCATAAGGAACCTGGCTGGAAAATGTAAAAAGCACATAAACATACTATCACATCCTGAAGTTTCTTCAGTCAGCTGCTAAACACCTAAGAAACACCTTCACAGGAGGAATTAAGGGAAATCAGGTATGTATTCCAATTTGTATACCTACCAATTCCGAGACCACATCATCTTCCCCTCTGTAATGCTTAAAGCCATCAGTAGCATAAATATGGCTACAATCCCAGCATCGTTGCTTGTTCTGCACATATACAGCAACTGTGGGTCACTTCTTCCCCACCCATTTGCAAGAAAAGACAACTGGTTGTTACTGGCCAGCTACCAACGGCAACATTAAAAACCTGAGTGCCAAATGAGCACAGCCACATCAACTACTGCTGAGCTGTATGCAGACCTGCCAAATGATAGCCACCTCACTTAGACTGAAGTGGGGTGCATCAGAGCCGCTGTCAAAAGCACAGTTAAGGAGCCATTTTTTCCTATTGAATGAGTTCCTCTTCAATCACCAGTTAAAACTAATTTATACAAAACAAAGGACACTGCATAAACAAAACCATCCAGCCGAGGAGTAGAAAAACTTCTCCCTGCAGTACAGTCACACCTCAGACAATGCAACTAGTCTGAAACACCATCTGCCCCCACAGCAGAAAGTGTCTGAGACATGTATTTATTATTAGTAATAAATTAAACAACATATGCACCCTACAGATGCTTTGGAGCATTAAAGTATGGGTAAGACAAAGAAAAAAATAAATCCCTTAATTTTTTTATACCTACTTCTTTGTTTTGTTTTAAACAAATAACGTTGTCTTGCCCCTATTTTTTTATTTTCAGGAGAAAAAAGGTTTGAGTTTTCACATTCAAGCTGTGGAAGGCTGAGACAAAAAGCTGCCTTTTATGTGAGATGTTTTCTTTTAAGAAAAAAGGATTGACATTCCTAATGGAAATAAATCCTGAGCAGATCTGACTCGGCTATGAAAGAATCAGTGATGTCTCAAAATGTCCATCATTACTTTAAAACAAACTGCATGACTCCTATCAAATTTGTCCTAATTCCTTTTCAGGAAAGTAATGGTTTTGGGGGAGATGGGGGGAGAAGGCATTGTTGGGTTTTTGTTTGGTTGGTTTGATTTTGGATCTTTTGGTTTTGTTTTGGGTTTTTTTGGGATTAGGTGTAGTGTTTCATATAGGGTTAATTTGGGAAAGATCGG
>JANRGW010046138.1:0-12362 GCA_024733675.1 Psilopsiagon aymara | reverse complement strand
CCTGCCCATGGCAGGGGGGTTGGAACTAGATGATCTTAAGGTCCTTTCCAACCCTAACTATTCTATGATTCTATATGCTCCCATTCCTAACCTGATGTGCCTTTGCACTTGCATACTATTTCCAGAATGTTCCACTACCTGTACAGAGGAAGAAATGCTTTATTTTACTAACCAATTGCAACATGAAAACACCACATATGCAGAGTCTTAGAAAGCATGAGTGCCAAGTTCCCTTTGATCTGTGTTCTCAGCCTCTTAGAATCTGGATATGTACTGATGTTTCAGCTCCTCTAGAGTCAGGTTTCTCTCAAAGCACCTAGATCCATACTTTGGTCAGAATTTATGGAGATACAGGTTATTGCAAAACAAGAACCCTTTATGCAGCTACATTTGCTATACTATGACTACTGAAAACTACCTGCATGAAACTACAGCTGGTATGTTGCCCAAATAACTTCAAGCCATTAGTGTCATGCAATTCTCAGCCTGAAATCTTTGTAACATAGTCCATATCATACATGTACTCTTAGAAACTCCACAAATCATACTGCTAATAGTCCATTTTCTTCAGCACAACACTTAACTAATGCAATACAGTTTTGGAAAGGAAACATGAAGGAAAAAACAGAGCTGCCATGTATCAAACATCTTTGCCTTATCCTTCACAACACATTCTTGCTGGCCACAGATGACAAAAACAATTTAGGCCAACTACAGATTAACCACAAATACAACAAAACACAAAGAGTGGATGCAGACTGGCACATCACTAAATAGCCACAGTCTGTAACATTTCTGTATCGGCTAATTTGCTTCAATTTCTTAATTCTCAAATTAGTAAACTGTACATCTGCTTTGGCAAAGCCCGATCGTTTCAGCTGCAGCTCTATGTTGCCCTCCTGTGGGCCAAAAAAAGGGAGAGCTGTTGCATTGATTCACACCTTCACCTTACCAAGAGAAATCTGGGGACGGTCCACTTCTTTCCAGCAGAGACAGAGCAAGCACAGATGAGTTGGGTCCCTGTATATCATGTAAATGTAACATTGTTCTGCACATTTAACCACTTCTGGACTACTTCTGGTAAAAATTTGCTCCGGATCAGCCATAGGAATAAACATCTGCATCTTGCCAAATCAGCCACAGTTTACACTAGTATTCATGCTGACTTTCTTCCAGCTGGGGGAAGAGGTGATACATCAAGTTTGCTGGAACAAAAAAAAAAAAAAAAAAAAAACCAAGAAAAAAAACCCAACCAACCAAACAAAAAAAACCAAAAAGCAAACCCCAACTACTCTTCAGTTATTTCAGTAGGTTTGAATGGCAGACTGATTTTTATTCTTTTTTTTTATCATCCTTTGCCTCATGACAGTATGGGTGTCCCACAATGGGGTCTTCAGTATTGAGGACCCCTAAGCAAAAACTATTTTTGCTTCCAGTCTGATGAATGCCTCTCCCTTGCCTAGGCTGGGAATGAATTTCCCTGCAACACCTTCATTATAATACACTTAAATGTTTGTCACTCATACACTTCCCCTGGTTTTGCCACTTGGGAACTGTAGGTCCCTATTTCTGTAACAGTCTGCATTTGGGACCCATGTGAATTTTGAATTGTGGATGAATTGATTTGGGGATGGCAGGTATTTAAGTTGGTCTCCAGTTAGTATTCCAGTTCATAAGGATGGGATAAGGGGCAAATTCTCCACCAGCAGGAGGTAGGAAATGCACCAAACCCAGCAACCTGTGAAACAGAGAAAGCACTTAAATACTGGCAACCTAATAATTGATCTCTTTGTGCCTGAAGCAATGGCCAGGAGACAGGATGGAAATAACCTGGGCTATGTAAGAAAAACAGTACTCCTTTTCTTGTGCATGATGCACAACTAGTAGGAACCCTGATGAACACAGAAAGTAGGGCTTGTTTTGTTATTTAAATTGACAATTAATCATGGGTCCTGCATCAAAGCCCCTAGGGAATTTTTCATAGTGCTGTCACTGCTGTCACTCCAACGAGGTTGACTCCACTAGACTCTTCTAGGACCTGCACAGTGCTAAGGGAAGGAAATGGTGCTTAAGGCAGCCACAGGCAGAAACTGAGCTTCAGTTCCTGTTATCAGAGCAGCACAGCTCAGCTCTGTGCCAGGGTCACTGCAAACCTCAGGGAGAGATGGTCTTACTTCCAGCCTCTGCAGTGAGACTGTCCTCCTTCCCAAGATGACATTTATGGCACCCAGGAGCATAATCACCTTGGAAAAGGCTCAGATATCCACGTAATTTATTTTCACTGAAGATACAAGTTTCCCATAGCATCGTTCCAAATGAAAAAGGGGGTTAAACCCTTAGCAATAGTTTGACTTCACATGTAGCCAACATGAAGCAAGAAGTTGAGTAGTCTTGAATTATTGGCAGAATGTACCTTTGAATTCAGAAACGAATTTGTGGCTGTGTTTAACTGTTGGTATAAGTCAAACCAACTTCTCAAATCCAAACATAACCTCAAACTGAGGAAACTGAGGTCAGACAGTTGTGGCTTGGGTTCATGTCTAGTTGCTACCAACTCAAAGGCTTCCCCTCTCGAAAACAGAGTGCTAATGATCAAGCAACAATCCAAATGCAAACAATAAAGAAGCAGCAAGAAAACATCTGGAAGCAATACTGGTAGGAAGAGAACATGGAGACGTGGCCAAATGCCTCACTGCCAAGAAGGAAGAAAAAAAAATATTTTATGACAAGGGGCTTTTCCCTGCCTGTGTTTAAATATCACCAACAGAGCATCTGTGTAGAATAAAAGACTAGGAGAGAAAGTACATATGTGGTTTGTGAATGAAGAAAAAAGAAACTGCTAGAAAACAACTCCAGTGTAGCTAAGGAAAAGGCAGCTGATTAGCATGCAGTCAGTTGAGATCTCCACAATAAATAGCATAATCAACATTCATATACATCTGTCCAATAAAGCCATGAAGAACCACCATTTTTCCTTAACAATAGCCAAGTTTATATCAGAAATTACCATGCACCAGCAAACAAAGTAAAATTTCTGAAATCTTTCTTGCCACAATCAATCTCTTGATTAAACATCAGGATAACGCGAGTAGTCAATGAAAGCCACTGGAAACTTTTACATTAACGCTCAGGCTGTGGTGGCTGCTGACACAATGAATTTAAATGAATTCCAGAGACTGTCTGGCAAAGAAAGTATGTTGAAGCAGATGGAAATTTTTAAAGCAAATCTTTGCATTTCCTGAAGAGGTAATTTTGCTCAGGCTTGTTGCTGGAGAGAGGGGGAAAAAAAAAAAAACAAAACTACATTTCACTCTCCTGCAGCGGCTTCAACAGTACCATTGCTCCATATTCCCCAACCAGTTCTAGCACACACAACCCTTCAGGGCAGACTTCCAAATATTAGGAGATGACAGAGACGCAGCACAAATATTTACTCTGTTCTGCGAGGTAGAAAGTGAGCAGCAGTAAAACGGAGGCTTGTTACGTGTCAAAAAAAAAGACCCATGTTGCCAAGAGCAGCCAAAGCTTGGTTTCCACTTCCCAGCTCCCAACACCTTTCTACAGGAGGCCAAAGCTCCCATATGGGTGGGGAGAGCTCCTGTCCAGCTGCAGGCAGGGCTCATGGCAAGTGTCCCCAGGGACACATGCTTTTGAGCCAAGATTCTTCCTCATGGGTTGCAAATAGAGGAGCCAAGAAAGTCAGGATACAGGAAAATATGTTGTCTATACAAACTGCTTTTAGAAGAGCTGGTTCTGCTACTTAAAGTCCTTTTAACCTACTGTCAAACAATATAATGGAGCAAGGGACAAGTTACTGCCTCTTTCCGGGCTTTACTCTTCATCTGAATCACTTCAGCTCTACGAGAGTCTTCCAGTTAAAAAGCCATTTCTGAAAGTGCCTTCAACCAAATGACAATTCGAACAGAATATACTACACACAGACATTTATTTGTCCTTTATAGCACCTTTCCTTGATGGATATATACTTCCCATACATCTGGGAAATGAATCCTGACCAAAGAAGTGAAATTGTGAGGAGGTGAGATCCAGTGAGTAAACAGCTGTTTTACTAGCAGCCATACAGCTCTTGATTTAGAGGCCTCATTCACTCAGAGCTGAGAACATCACCTCTGCCTAGTGCTATACATGTCAGTCAGGACTAAAATGGCAACAGGACATTTTTGTTGTATGTTCCCAAACATGTCATCTGAGTTCAATGAAGTTGAATGGTGATAGAAGAAATGGATCCTCTGGCAGCAGTGTACCAGTCCTGTCCCTCACATCCACACCTCCTCCTTTGCTCCTGCAGCAGGGATGGTTGCTGAAGGAAAGCAGAGTCATGAAAACAAACAGGTTTCTCAGCGACTGCCCAGCAGCCCCACATGCACACCAAGCCTGCTCTGCAACTCTAAACTTTCCACCAATTTGATGAAAACCTGGTTTCTCCAGAACTGCTTCGTACTTTCAAAACTATCTGGACTGTCAGATCTGTATTCATTCCTGGCCAAGAATGACCTCTTAAGATAAACACAGCATGACTTACCCGGCTGACAGCCCAGCTGTGGTTGAAGAGTGCTGTAGGATAACCAGAGCATCCAGCAGGACACTGGAGACCAGCCGTGTGGCATTTGTGAAACAGTGCTGACACGTGGCACAAGAGCAGTAACATGTACCTTCAAATTCCAGCAACAGTTATTTCCCCCTAACTCCAGAAGTCTGCTTTAACCTGACTCAGTACAACCAACCACAAAAGTCCCTGGGCAATTAAAGATACATTCTATATTTTCCATTCTTACAGGAGAGAAGGTTCTTAACCCTTCATGGTCCTTTGGATTTTAGTGCAGTTAAGTAACCACCAAAGAAGATAAGGATAATTTGCTGTATTAGTCATTAAGGCTAGTCTAGGAATTTATTTTCCAGTCAGTATTTTAAAAATGCTATTCCTACTCACACCTAAAAAGGAAATCCTACAGCACAAAAAGGTTCCATGTAGATATAAACAGTAACTTTTCAGCTCACATAGAAGAGAAAGTCAATAATCTCTAATAAGAAAACAATTCTGCAGTTGTATTTTCTGATTTGTCACACCCATAAATTCAAATACCAATCCAAAAAACTCAAATTGGCTTTACTCAGTAAGAAATTGCCTCTTTTCCAGAAGACTCTGACAACAAAATTACATTGAAACAACTGAACTCTGCCAACAGAGAATTTATGAGATAGAAAGTGAAATCTCAGTGCTATCAGAGTCAGCATCTTAAGATCCAGTCCAGAGCAGGTAAGGGAAATAGAATGATTATTAACAATGAATATTTATAAAACATAATAGCCCTAGTTTTTTACAGTTTTAGGGTGTAAAATGCAAACCATTTTTCCATGTTGTTTCTTCCTTTGCAGCCTGCAAACCACATAAGCAGTTAATATACTTCCTGAAGTATACAAAGTGTTTCCATTTGCCTTTTCTCTACAGTTGACTAAAAAAACAGTTTACTACTCATTTTGACTGAGGAGGCAAACCCATCAAATTAGAGCTGATAAAAATAGCTCTATCCATCTACCTCTACTGTTAAACGACTTCAAAAAATGGTTCCAAGCAAATAAATTTTTAATAAAGTTTTAGGAACCTCTATATTCCTTTTTTGACCTGGCTTTGACAAGGTGCAACCAAACACATATGTCAGTGGCCACTTGGAATAGCTGCTGATTTTTTTTTCAGGACTAGAGATATCAAACCACTTTAAAAAAAAAAAAAAAAAAAAAAAAAAACAACAAACCAACAAAACTAAAACCTGGGTTTCAATTTTTGGAACAGTAAGCAATTTCAAAGAAACAGAAAAGATGACATTTTAATTCCAGGCAGTAACAGTTATTTCCTCATGTCCAAATAATTAACATGAAGGCTTGGAAAAGGGGTCCCATCCTTCCAGGTATTTCATACTTAACCACCAGCATCATACTGAAATAGCATATCCAACTGACATCTAGGAAAACAATAAGCAAGTTATTTGCTCCATCATGTAGCAGCTCAGCCTCTATATATTAATATTCAAACAACAGTATATAATTCAGAAATAACATTTCATTAGAATGTCAAACACGTGCACAAATACCAGGTGTAACAGAAATTGTGCAGAACAGGGAGATGGAGGGCTCCCTGCAGACAAGACAAGGGAAGAGATGCTTCCACAGCATTGCATTGGCTGGTGTCACTCTTGGCTCCCAGAGTCTATGAAATCTTGGTTTCATGCCGGAAGACAGTCTTAGAAACACAGAGAATAGGAGAAGGGAAGAGAGGCCACACTAGACATCAGTTTGTTGGGAAAGTTTTGTCTTACTACTTGCTCTGTACATCAAGCTGGTAGAGAGCTCTGGTATTTGAAGCATGTTCCCTCTTGCAGTCCCCTCCTGAGCTGCTGCCTCCAGACTGGAGCAGGGCTGATGGGAAGGTGGTTGGATGAATCACAGATGCTTGTCTGGCTACTGAGTCACTCAGCCAGAGGTCAAAGCCAAGACTTGTAAACGGAGACTGCAGTCTCTTCCCAGATCTGTTGCCAAATGGTATGAACAAATCAATTTTCTGAGCCTCAATTTTCTCATCTACTTGCAAAATACTCTGATGCATTTACATGAAATGCTATACAACTACAGCCCCATTACCAGAACTTTCATTCTCTCTGAGGTTAGAAATTGCTTCTACTTAAAAACGTGAGTGTACATAGTTTTTTATGTATACATGTACAAATGCACACAGCCAAATATAAACATTACTAGACTTGAATTCTAAAATTATACCTTAAATATTATGGTTTGTTGCACCTGTTATTTCTATCCTAACTATTTTTTATTATCCATGCTCCATCCTATCTTTAATAAGTATCTGTAAAATTAGATTTTGGATGCAGGATGGCAGACAGAGTATAAAGACACTATTTTATCTTCAACTTCTACTCACCAGAAATTATATATATAAAGCAAAGTATTTTTTCATTCCACTGTTTCCATTTGCTCATACTTTTATTAACTAGGTTAAATACTTTAACCTCCCCAGCAAATCACAGAAAAGAGTTTATAGAACAGACATATCAAAAAATTAAATTGAGAAAGGTAATTTCTAAGGCTCAAGTCAGATGCGCAGAAATTCAGCAATCTGCAGGCGTGGCATAGAATAGGTCTCACAGTTATATTTTTCATACATAGTGCTATTTTAATTATGCTATAAGTAACATTACCTCTGTTTTATTCAACAGAGTTTTAAAAATCATTCCTGCAAGCAGCCTTAAGTAATCACCAAACAAATTAAATTATGTTGTTGTCATCTATTTAGTCAACACACACCCAAGATAGCAGAATAAATGACCAAAAGCTTAGCAGACAGGCAGCCTATTGTGGGACTACCCAAAACTCACTCTTAAATTACAAACATTTTTTTTCTTGCTGTTATTATTCTTGGTTTAAGTTCAGTGAATTTGGAATTCTTAACAGATTCTTAACAGCCTTCTGCTCCCAGCTTCTAAAGAAAATGAGCACAGAAAGAACCATTAAATACTGTAGAGGGCTTTCTTTGAGCTGTATGTGCTATCATTTAACCAAACCATAAAGCACTCCAATTTGTAGAGGGCAGCAGTACAGTTCATAGAGTTCTAATGCTCCTTCAAATAATTTCCTGAGCGATAAATAAGCACAAGATCAACACTGTGCAAATTCTTTAGTTCACTACCTATGCAAGTCTTTACACAGTCCTGAATCTATAAGTATTCTAAAAGGGAGAGGATAGTTTTTCTCTTGTATTTGGTTTCAATATATTTATTTCTGAACTGAAAGAGGGATGGAGATAAAGAGATGAACTGGAGCTTGAAGAAGCATACCATGAAGAAAACATGTTCCACATTTAAGTAGCATTTATATTGCCAATAGTACTGGCTGTGCTGTTGGAGTGTTTTCTGTTTTCCCACAACACTCTATTATTAAGAAAACCATTCATAATTCAAAACTTAGGAGGAGGTTGGAAAGCCAGCTGAAAAGGATGAATATCCTCTTTATCAAGGTCTATTTTACACAGAGGGCTACCTACCAACGTGCTGAACTAAAGCCAGGTGGGAACACAGAGAGAAGCTCTGTATCTACAACCAATTTCCAGGAATCCAAGAGAAGTGAAATGTTTAAAAAAGTGGTAAGGAAGGACTGCAGGCATCTCTGTAATCGCTTTACCAGCGGACCACAGGCATTTAGGAAAATACTGTATTCAAGAAAGAAGCTGGCAAAAACCATGGATAAATGCCATGTCTGAGTACTCTGCTTATATCATGAGACATTCCACCAAGAAACACAATCAGAAGGCAGAACTGTAAAGTCAGAAAATAATAAAAAGTTATCTAAAAGCTGATGACAAGGAAACATAAAAAGTAAGCTTAAGTTGGGGGTAAGAGGAACCCAGGAGTTCCTGTCAGCTGCCTTTCAAATAATCCTGTATTTCGTGGGGCCAAATGTGACAAATGACAGCAGAGATGTCTGTTGGGAATTCAGCCCCTTAGAGCAGAAAATAAAAGACAGCAACATATCTGATCACTTCTAACATGATCAGTATATTTCACTTCACTGTCCATTATGGCTTGGCAATGGGATTGAAAAAAGACATTACACTTAATGCTATTTTTACCATGAATCATAGACCACAATATGCAATGTTGTCACTAGCTTATTCAATTTCACTGCCTTGTACTTCTTCTAAACTTGTTACCTGTACATGAAGATTTAAATTTTATTTTGCATACAATTACTTAGGTCCATTATGGGGAAAAAAGTTTTACTTCTTTCCCTGTGAAAAGCAAAATTGAGTCCCAAACCAGTTTTATTCAGTAGTTTTTTTCAGATCTGCAAACTTTGTTGGGGAAATGAAAACATGATTAGCACTAAATACTCTTTATCTCTTTTTAGATATTTACAAAAGATAAAAATCCAGTAAAGTTTGCTGTAAGTTTTTGTCCTGAGCAGATAAGCTGTGGAAGATATTCCGTCTGGAGGAGCTTCCTTAGCTTGTCTTTGAAGCAAAGAAGTAGCATTTTAACACAGCATGCTCTACATAAAATCTTCAGCTTGAAGATAAACACATCAAACTGAAAGAACATCAGTATTTTTACATACAGGAAAGATAAAAAACAACCCGCATTTATAAAATAAAACTAACCGTACAGTAGTGGTCTTTATGTACGGGTTACTTGTAATAAATACCAAGGTATCCTTCTCTAAAGTTTCTTTGTGAAGTAAGGAAATACTTTTCAGCCCATGAGACCAATTCCTTTTGCATTAGCAAACAGCTACAGTTTTATTTTGAGCATATTTAGCTCCATTATTCAAATCAATCAAATTTTTTTTTTCTTTTTTGTTTCTGGAAATTTCCTTATAGAATTAATTTTGCTTACTGCAGACCTCCTATACAGGAAATTTATATTGCAACACTTAGATTATGTATTTTATCTATTTCCCTGAAAGAAAGAAATATCCACTTCTCATGTATTAACACATTTCTACAATTTCCAGATTTACATTGCTCAAGAACTGAATTAGCTTCCTTCATTCCCCAAGTTAAAAACAAACAAAAAAAAGAAAGCGTGTGGTAGAACACTCCAGATCAGTGCTGTGGAAGAAACACATAGAATACGCTATCAGCCTCCTCTCTCTCAGGGGCTTTGCTCCATCTCAGTGCCTCTACTTGGATGTGCATCAAGCCTATGGCTATTCTGCAGTTGCCAGACTGCTCCTACACAGAAACAGATGATGTTTCTGTGCATCAGAAACAGAACGGTCTCACTGGATTTCTAAAATACCAAGATAAGAAAAGCTTCAGTCTTGCCCATACGCAAGGAGGATGTTTAAATTCCAACCTGTAAGAGCCAGGCGGTATTTCAGCATCCTTTAGGATAAGTCTTTCATACAACAACTGTCTTATTTACCATAAATGTGGAGCTTGCCCACGAAAAACAAGAGAAAATTATGGTGGATATAAGTCCTCTTAATCCTTGGCCTCAGTGGTTTCAACATAAAATTGCACAGCCTGCTTTGAAGGAAGGAGATAAATTAGCACTTCAGGCACAAATATTCTGCAAATTTGTTATCAGCTCTCAGGTATGTGGAAGCAAAGGACACTCGGAAGTCATAAAAACATTCTCATTCCAGCTGAAATTAATACTTACATCAGTAACTTCCATTCACACATGCACTTAAGTTTCAATTCCTACATGAAATCTGTCAGAAAACTATCCCTCCCTATATTTGTTTCTTTCCTATTAACTTCAACAACTTATTTGCCATGGAGTTTTCATGCCAAGCATAAGACCTGGTAGGCATTAGAATTACACGCAGTATTTCATGCTGGGTGCTTTCTCAACTAATGATGACTAGGTTGGAAGTTTGGCCTTTTTTCTGAATACATACGCTTTAATGTTACCATGCACTTTTGATTGTACATGAAGAAAAGACCCTTCAGGAATAAAGTCTGCAACTAGGAGTTCTTCCCATTTATTACTTTTTTTAGTATTAAGGAAAGTTAAATATGTATTAAAATTAAAATAGATCTTTAAGCTGTGGTATTTGACAACATTCCTCAAGTAACTCTTTAGTGTTCTGGTCATAAAATACTTCACGTAGGCAGTAGTATTGTTGCCTTACTGGCTGAAAAGTTTTTCTCTCCTCTGCAATATAATCTGAATTTATTTTCTTTTTTTTTTATGAGCTTCTGATTTACAGCATTTGAATGCGGCTACAGCTTTATAACATGATTTTGCTCTCTTTAGACTAAAAGTAAATAAGAATGGAAACAACTTGCCAAAAATCAATCCATTTACTTGCTCAAACAACATTTCAAGAACACCTGCACAGCTATTTTGGAAACATACTGGTATCTCCACTCAGCCTTTTACGTCTGTCTTATCCAACTTCAGGCAGATTATGTCTACCTAATGATGAAAAATGCACTGTTTCCCATATTCCTGTGTTCAGCTAAAGAACATCACATTTTCCTACTTTTGCCATTTGAATGACTTATATGGATCGATTTGATTCATGGGAAGTTCACATTCCCCTTGCGTCAATGATATTCAGAAAAAAATCAAGCCTTGCCCATACATTTTTCTGTGCACCATTATTTTCAGAATAAGGGAAACACTTTTTTCAAGTCTGAGCAGCTCAATGAAAAACAACCTCTCTGTAGAGCAAGGCCAAATACAGACAGGCTATGAAAAAGATAAAGCATGAGTTTGTTTTTCTATACATACACACAAATATAAGTAATGATGAAGGCTAAAAAGCTCTGACTAAATACATATCACAACAGCAAAACACTCCAGCAGTCACCTGCTCCAAAAGCCACCAGTGATGCCACAGGTTAGGAAGACTCACCTGTGGGATCTGAGAAACTGCACTCACCAGTGGCCCTCTATCTCCATCTCAGACCATTGGCTGTATAAACTATGAGGAAAAAAGTTTAATTGGGAAACATAATCTGTGCTTTTTTACAGAGTATAACTCAGTCGTACTTGATATACAACAGCTCCCTAGTTCTGATCCTAATACATCTCTCATTGCCACTGTAGTTTAAAACACTTTAAAATAAAGTTCCTTTGTCTCTGTCTTCCCTGCTCCTGCCTGCATTTATGCAAATACCATTGGCCACCCATGCCTTTTGTTTGTTTGCCTTTTTTGTCCCTGCTGGAAAGCTGACATTTGGCAAACACATGAGATGCGAAGGGAACACAGTTTGGATGGAAAGTGATATGCATGTGTATGCCTGAGTGATGGGGGCACAGGCAAGGAGTCTTGAAGAATGAAAAGTTCATACCTCATATGTGACTGAAGCACAAGAACTGAGAATTTCCTTTTTTTTCAAGCAATGCTGTCAAGATCTCCATTCTACAATTCATGATGGCACAGTGAAGACAAGTCTGAGATAGCCAGATTTGGAAATATTAAGGCAAAGCACAATTTTACACACCAGGACCTGCCCTACTTTACATGGCACATGTTTTAAAGAAGGACCATACACTTGAAATAGCACCCTGGTGAATCAGTTTGCAAAGTGATCCAGAAAGGACAAGTCTCTAAATTTGGATGTGCCAGAAGTTCATTGTTGCACTGTGTATCTGCCCTCCTCTTACATTCACCCAGCACTTCTAAATATTAAAAACTAGCTTTTAGTAGCTCATACATAATACTTTTTGCCTCAGCTTCTCATGTTGTTTTCACGTTATGCTAGAGAACATTCCTTAAAATGATGCAATGGCCTTGTGCTTCTGGGACTTGAAACTAATTAAAGGACACCAAATCTTACAAAAATGCCTCCAGTTACCACCATGCCCAAGTTAAAAGTC